>JXCR01103071.1:0-22750 GCA_002079205.1 Phalaenopsis hybrid cultivar
AAATAGTTAGTCATAAACTCATTGTATGCAACATAATAAAATGAATCATGACTCTATGGACCTATTTATACTAAGAAGCAGTGCATCATAGATCTCTTTACTTGCAACATTCACAAATTTTTACATCCGATTTAAACTATGTCTATCCTTTCACTATACCCAATCCCTTTCTATATGGCCTACCAGTTAATAAGAACATTAGATTAGTTCTTAATTGATAGCATAACCTTTTGAACAATAGGCTAAATAGTTGTCAACTCCCGTGTTCATTGCTTGTTCTCTCTTGTCGATGCCTTAGCCTTGCTTACTATGGAGAGACCACCAAGACTTATCTTGCCTTATTACATCCCCATAAGAGAAAACGTTCTATGAACAACTCACTTTATTTCCATTTTCAACATGAATCTTAACGCACTAAGTTCTAGTCTTCTGGGTTCTTGCCGGCCACTATTAATTAACAATTTTGGTTACTTTGAATTGTAAACTCATTTTACACGCTACCCCCGGCAATCTGCCAGCTGAACCAACCAGCTTCACTGTTAAGGTACTTCTCTACAAAGTCGCCATCGTCTAGTTTAAGTCTAGTTTAAGTAACGAGTTCCCACAAGTGTTTTGAGATCAGTCGTAGCTTATTTGCTAGAACAACACCACCTAGAGTTTAATATCGGTTAGTCAAAGCTCCAACTGAAGTATGTTCTTTTTCCTCTAATGAGATAGTCGCACATTTCACACATACTTGCTCTTTAGTTATACACCCATGTCAAAATCTAGTAGAGGCGAGTAACATAGGCAACATTTATCACTGTACGTGCGAGAGTCATCCCATTTTTAATTCTATTTGTCTGGGACTGCTGGACCTTAACTCAATAAAATGATCCAATTTGACCTCTTTAATTGCAAACCACAAGACCACTTGTATCCTGCCACTGCCAGTTATTTGGTCACCTTTGTATGTTTCATGACATTCTATACCACTTATATAGACGGGACTTGACTGCTTAAAGACTAGTCTTAAAGACTTCCCGAATATGCTATAAAATATATTAAAAAAATTTGATAATAATTTGGATGCAAATTTATTATTGAGTAATTAGAAATGATTGAGGCGCATGCATGCCACCACCATCTATCTCACCCATGATTACGCAAGCCCATGCAAGAATGTAAATAATCAATATAGGTTGACCGTACCGTGCTGGCATAGGCAAATTTGAGTTAAGGATTGATTTGTGCTAATTCAAAACTATTTCACCCTTAGTCCATCCAATACAAACATGCATGCGACATGTTTAGAAGTTAACTGAGTAGATTAGGTTCATTTAGGGACTAGTTTAGCCCAATCAGTAAATATAAACTCTAATTCAGTATTCCACAAATGAATTGATACTATGCTTAGCATTACAAATTCTGATCAAATCCATAATGCTAAGTGAGAAAATTGTATGCATATTTTATTCTTATTAGGTCAGAAAAGGCAGTTTCTTCAATTACTAGATCATTATTGCTAGATTGAAACGATTGTGTAAAAAATGCATGTAAGTGCTAAAATTAGGTATTAAATGATAAGTCTAATCTCAATGAAAAAAAATATATATATACAAGCATAAAAGAAGACTTGGCGTGTGGTGTATAATACACACAAAAAATTTGGTACAAAAAGGTGTGTAAAGGACTCTAAACACAGACCTATTCCACACCTTACTCAACATTTGTGTCACACACCTAATGATTTTGCCAACAAAATGACATGAAGCATCAGACCTTAACCTCCTATTACCAAAGCATAGTTTTAGTAAGCTGAGTTAAATGGAGCTATACCTAAAAAAAGGTACACAATGGCTCATGGAAAGATTCCAAATGTTTTCTTTTACGAAAATGGAAAGCTTTAAAATGGAACTGTAAAAATAAATGATTTAAATGGTTCATAAATGCCATTAAAACAAAGAGGATGAGTGTGTTTACATATAAATAAATATGTGCATGATTATTGAATCAATTTTCCCTTAAAGTCATAACATTGCGGGCACTCTGAATCAGGAATCTTTCAGTACTAAGAATTAAGGTTATGCTACACAATTGATATAGGTAATAAATTGAATAAAATTAGAACATGCAACAAAATTCAAGGAAAAAAAAAAAAGAAACTCGCTCCATGCGCAACTGACTAGGAAGTGCAGAATTCAATTACTTTTTACAAAGAAAACCTTCCTTTCAAGAATCAGCAGTTTTCTCACTATAATCAGGAGGAACTCTCGACTGAATTATAATCCGAGCTCCTGAAGCAAGCCTGTATGTTAAACAATATACCTTTAGACATAGAAAGTGGTGTCCAAAAAGTCCCCCAACTTTTCATAGGGGTCAGTTTAGGCATAAAGTTTGTATAAGCGCCAATTTTGGTCCCCAACTTTTCTAACATCAGCTAAAATAATCTCCACAAAGAATTATTTCGGCCCCAATTAAAAAATTCAGGGGACTAATTCGGCATTTTGACAGATTCTCGGACAAAAATGTCCCCATGTAAACAGCCAGAGGATTATTTTGGCATTTTACTCTTTACACATAACAAAGATGAAGATTACAATCAAAAGATGGCATCACATGCACTGTACCAAACAAGAAGAAAAAGGAAGAATAATTATTGTGCTCACCTTTCCTCAATCGTGATTGTCCTTTCAGTTTCTTCTTGAATAGATTCCACCCTTACAGATGATCCTTTTGCTGTGGTAAGATCGTCGGTCCTTTTACTTGAGCTTAATGAACTCGTAGATGGGGATTTTTCATGACTTTGTTGAGCTAAAGAGCTTCTAGAATCTAATATAGGTGACCTAAAAGTTCCATTTAGCATTGGCTTGCTGGAAAGATTTTNAGTGGCTCGAAATGAATAGGAAACGGATCATCGCTGCATTATTTCTACAAACTGTACCTCTATAGAGATATGAGCTTCCTGTCTTTTGTTTTTTACACTTCTTATTTTGTCTCAATAGTATTTACATATGGCCGACCATAACGGTGCGATTTGGGAAGTTGAAGAATTAACCGGTCTGTTTTTCAGCTTTTAAATTTAAAAATTTTCTTATGTATTTATATGTCTGATACCCCATCTTCAACATTTGTTGTGTGCTGGAAAATTCGTGGTGGTAGAGTTGTATTTAAATGTCTCAGTGTTGCACAAAAGATCTAATACAGACGGATAATAGAGAAGTAACAGGAGGAGACACAAAGATTTTTTACGTAGAAATATGTTGAAAAGAGAAAAAAAAATCGCGGGGTATAGTATAGTTGAAGTTGTTCGTTATGTGATTATAAGTACATAAATTTACGTTTGTCTAGAATTAGAGATGGAATTATAAAATGTATAATAGTAGTTCAGCAATGATAGCAATAGTTGGCCACAAATATTGTAGTTGGAATCTGTAAGAGTAGTTATGGAGGCCGGAAGTTATCCTCGAGTCTTCAATTCAAAATAGGCTCCGGAATTTCTTCTATTATCCTTCTTCTCTCAAGTGAAAAGATGAGGTTTATTTATAGCCTCTAGAAAAGGGGTGCTTGATCTTTTGGCAAATAATTTCCCCACCTGATCGGATCACACTAATCCTTCTTAATTATAGGAGGGTTTTTAATGATTTGAGAGTTTTAAAAAATAATTATTAAAAGTGCTTGTGTTCGTTGGATTCCTCTTATTAAGATGCTCAATTTGAGTGTAAATATGTCATAATTTAAGTTTATTNATTGAGTTCGTCTAGTCGAGATAGTCAATTTAAAACTTTGTTGAAATTGGGGACATGAATAATCATAAATTTGAATCTAGAATATTTCTTGCTTAAAAATGCATCAAGATTCATGCTATATGAAAAAAATTTCTTGATGACGCATTAGTTTTCCCCCCAATTTTGGGCGATGTTGTTCATGTTGTCCAAAAATTTAACTTCAAAATACTCCAAAATTAATTTCTCTTGGAAAAAAACAACCTAGCTCTAATAATCTCTAACACAATCCTAAGGCTCCCTAATGAAAGTAAATTGCAAGGGACATAGTGTATCACCTACACGATGTTTGATGACGTTTCTAATTGCCAAGATGAAGCTCTCATCGCAAAGGAGTGCCTGGCGAAATCCCGAGCTCCAGTGAAATCTCAAAATTCAGTGAAGATATTTATTCCAAGGGTGAAGAATCTCTCCTCTTAAAGGAGACTCTGGCGAAGCTTCGAGTAAGATCTCCCTCTTCCCTCCATTTTCTCTGACGAGATGATGGATGAAGAAGAAATAGTGAAGAGGAAGAAGAAGAAGAATGGAGAGAAAATTCACTCAAAATCCTAAAGCTTTCCTACTCCAAAGCTTCCATCTACACTCTTCTCACCAAAGCTATGGAGAAATAAGAATAAAATGAAGAGGAAGAAGAAGAAGATCAAAAGGGAGAAGATGAAGATGGAGGAAGGACCAAATATCTCTTGCTCAACTCCTCCCCCTAACTCTCAAAGTTCTTCTCCAAAATGTCAATCGATGCCTCTTCTTCTTGCCTAGGGAGCTAATATCCAATGGCCTCAAGCCCCCTTTAACCATTTAGAATGACCCTAGGTTAGTCTCCATACCTTTTTTGGGCAAAGGACTAGACAAAAGGCATTATCCAGCGGTCCTGAAGGTGTTGTCGCCGGAAATTCGGGGTCTACCGGGCGAAAGTCACACTTCGGGATGTCATAGCATTGCCATACCAAAATCGGGCATGGCCATGCCACTGTAGAAGGCATCATAGATGAGGGTTCAGCGTGATCACTTATGAGACCCTGTGTAATTAAGATGGGCTCTCTATCTAGCAGTGTGGTCTCGTCGCCCCATGTGTGGTCACATCGTGTATGTTTCAGCTCCAGCCCAGGTTTCCAAGGGCGTGGTCACACTAGTTTCTGACATGGTCACGCTAAGGGTGAGGCGGTGCCATGCCTATCCCAGACATGGTCACGTCAGACCCTTTAACCTGAAGTGTCAGTCAGAGTGGCTTTAAGCCTCATTGAAATCGTGGGAAGCTCTAAAAAATGCAGAATATGGTCCTCAAATATAAAACTAAGAATTGTACACATCTCAAACTGTAATTACTACCGTCCAAAAGGCGAGCTTTCTTGAGTGGGGATAAACCAGTACCTGTCTGAATTCAATAATTACTATTGTCCAAAAGGCGAGCTTTCCTGGGTGGGTATGAATCAATACCTGTCTCGATCCTGCCCTTAAGGCACGTACCAGATGGTTTGGATAGATGTCCTAGGCTAAGGGAAGGTGCAAACTATCCTGTAGCACTTGAGCGGACACCAATTTTTATGGCATCCAAAAGTAATTCCAACAAAGGACCCCCAACAAGTGTATTGTGCCACTGAGGCACAATGCTCTTGTTGGAAGCATCCTAAAATCTTCTTTAGTGGTTGGAATGTGATCTCAAGGAGAACATAAATAGAGGACACACTCTGCGCACCGCTTGCTCAATTCTGAGTGGTTGTCACCTCATCCGACAAATAAGGGGAGTATTACTTCACAACTTAACTTGTGTTATGAAACAAATTTCTCTAATGTTGTCCCAAGTTCAACTGAGACCAGGGGAAATTAATTCCGAGTGATCAAACAAAATACTCTTCTCTAGGACGAGCAAAAAAAAAGACTTCCCTTTAGGGAGAGAAAAAAAGACTCTCCTCCAGGAGGAGCAAAAAAAAAAAAACTCTCCTTCACGACAAGCAAACAAATGACTCCCCTATGAGGCTAGCAAATAAAAGGCTCTCCTTCGGGACAAGTGAAAAAAAAGATTCTCTTTTTGGATAAGCAAATAAAATACTCCTCTCCAGGGTGAGCAAGCAAAAAAAAAAGACTACCCTTCTAGGCAAACAAATAATAAACTTTCATCCAAAACAAACAAAAAAAAATCTCATCCAAGCTAAGCAAACAAATCAACGAGTATTTAATTTTATAAAAAATATTTTTGATTGAGATTGTATACATGTTATAATCTCATAATTTCTTCAAAAAAAGTACTCCCTTCTAGGGCGAGCAAGCAAAAGACTCCCCTCTACGGCGAGCAAATAAAAGACTCCTCTTCAGAGCGAGCAAACAAAACACTACCCTCTGAGGGCGAGTAAACGAAAACTCTGGAATGAGCGAGCAATCGATGGTTCGATCTAATAGATGGGAGGGGCAAGACTAGGACTTGAGTGGAATGATATCACCACCAGTGATTTCCCCAGAAGTCGGGTCACTAGTCAACACAAATAATCAAATCAATGCAAGAAAATATCTCAACAAAGCTTCGATCAAAAAGTCGATTTTGAGAAAAATGTTTTGAAGCTAGCGAGATAGCGAAAAAAATGTCAAAATGAAGTGCAGATAGCACATAAATAGGGAGTTTCATTAGTAATTCATGTAATAATATTTTTTGCTTTAAAAATTTTTTTGTCATTTCACAATCGTTGTTATCAAGGGGCAAAAAAATTAGAGAATTTAGTATGTACACCCAAAAAAGTTTTGCATGAATCTCGAGACAATCTAACAATTTGGATAAAAAAATAGATGATGAAAATGTACAAAAAAAAACCAGTTATGAATAAAAAAAGGTTCCATAAAGACTTATAATTCTCCTATTAAAGTGGAGACCATAAAACGACATCATAAAAACCTATAACTCCTCTATTAAAGTGGGGACCATAAGAAGATAATAATAACATTTAACTCTCTTATTAAAGCAGGGGCAAGTATCTAATTTTAGACTTGGTCGCTCTATCTCGTATAAATAGGGTAATCATACCATATATGAATAAAAAAGAAGAAAAGAGGGGGCTTTTGGCTCTCTCTCTCTCTCTCTCTCCCTCTCAACCTTTCTTATGTAAGAAGAACTCTCCTCCTTTCTTAATGTATTTGTTATTTTCGACATATAAAAGGGGTCAAAGAGCCCGAGAATACCTCTTTTTGACCCTCAGGGCTAAGTCCTTGTGCTCTCATCTTTCTCTTCTTCTCTCTTCGTTTCTTTCTTTTTCTCTCTCAATGTCTCTACCATTCTGATTTTTGGACATGTTTCACAGGACAAATTTGGATTCAACAATATCTCATAAGAAATATCACTATTAATTACATTTTAAATGTGAAATAAACCTTTCGTGCATAATATTATACCACCAANCTAGGTTTGGTTGATCTGGGCCGTCGATTCTAGGGTTCTACCGAATTACGTTTGTAAGGTGCGACGTCATATTTATAAAATGGTAGATCTAATGGTTTGGTCCCCATAGATTGATGAGTACATGGTTCGAAATGAATAGGAAACGGATCATCGCTGTATTATTTCTACAAACTGTACATCTATAGAGATATGAGCTTCCTGTTTTTTTGTTTTTTACGCTTCTTATTTTGTCTCAATAGTATTTACATATGGCCGATCATAACGGTGCAATTTGGGAAGTTGAAGAATTAACCGGTCTGTTTTTCAGGTTTTAAATTTAAAAATTTTCATGATTATTTTTTTATTTTCTTAAACTATAATGATTTTAGAATTTGAAGATTTACGTCCATACGTAGATACCACTCAATTCTTATGTATTTATATGTCTGATACCTCATCTTCAACATTTGTTGTGTGCTGGAAAATTCGTGGCGGTAGAGTTGTATTTTAATGTCTCAGGGTTGCACAAAAGATCCAATACACGCGGATAATAGCAAAGTAACAGGAGGAGACACAAAGACTTTTTATGTAGAAATATGTTGAAAAGAGAAAAAAAAAATCACGGGGTCTAGTGTAGTTGAAGTGGTTCGTTATGTGATTATAAGTACGTAAGTTTACTCTTGTTCTGAATTAGAGATAGAATTATAAAATGTAGAATAGTGGTTCAACAATGATAGCAATAATTGGCCACAAATGTTGTAGTTGGAAGCTGTAAGAGTAGTTATGGAGGTCGGAAGTTATTATCCTTCTTCTCTAAGTGAAGAGATGAGGTTTATTTATAGTCTCTAAAATAGGGGTGTTTGATCTTTTGGCAAATAATTTCCCCAACTACCTGATCGGATCACATTAATCCTTCTTAATTATAGGAGGGTTTTTAATGATTTGAGAGCTTTTAAAATAATAGAATTAAAAGAGCTTGGATTCGTTGGATTCCTCTTATTAAGATGTTCAATTCGAGTGTAACTATGTCATACTTAGAGTTTATTTGATCATTCAATTATTGCTTTAAATGTGCTTTAACAGCTTAAACTTAGTTTGATTGGACTCGAATTAAACCAATTTTGGTAGTATTGAGTTTGCCTTGTCGAGATGGTCAATTTGAAACTTTGTTGAAAATGGGGACATGAATGATCATAAATTTGAATCTAGAATATTTCTTTCTTAAAAATGCATCAAGATTCATGCTATATGATAAACATTTCTTGATGACGCATTAGTTGTCCCCCCAATTTTGGGCGATGTTGTTCATGTATCCAAAAATATAACTTCAAAATACTCCAAAATTAATTTCTCTTGGAAAAAAGCAATCTAGCCCTAATAATCTCTAACACAATCTTAAGGCTCCCCAATGAAAGGAAATTGCAAGGGACAAAGTGTATCACCTACACGATGTTTGATGACGTTTCTAATTGCGAAAATGAAGCTCTCATTGCAAAGGAGAGTCTGGCGGAATCCCGAGCTCCAGTGAAATCTCGAAATTCAGTGAAGATATTTATTCCAAGGGGGAAGAATCTCTCCTCTTAAAGGAGACTCTTGCGAAGCTCCAAGTAAGATCTCCCTCTTCCCTCCATTTTCTCCGGTGAGATGATGGCTAAAGAAGAAATAGTGAAGAGGAAGAAGAAGAAGAATGGAGAGAAGAATCACTCAAAATCCTTAAGCTTTCCTCCTCGAATGCTTCCCTCTACACTCTTCTCACCAAAGCTATGGATAAATAATAATAAAATGAAGAGGAAGAAGAAGAAGATCAAAAGGGAGAAGAGGAAGAAGAAGATCTCTTACTCAGCTCCTACCCCTAACTCTCAAAGCTCTTCTCCAAAATGTCAATCGATGCCTCTTCTCCTTACCTAGGGAGCTCATATCCAATGGCCTCAAGCCCCCTTTCCCCATTTAGAATGACCCTATGTTAGTCCCATACCTTTTTTGGGCAAAGGACTACACCAAAGGCATTATCCAGTGGTCCTGGAGGTGTTGTCACCGGAAATCCAGGGACTACCGGGCTAAATTCGCACTTCGGGATGTCATAGCATTGCCATACCAAAATTGGGCATGGTCATGCCACTGTAGAAGGCATCATTGATGAGGGTTCAGCGTTGTCACTTCTGAGACCTTGTGTAATTAAGATGGGCTCTCTGTTTAGCAGTGTGGTCTTGTCGCCCCATGTGTGGTCACGCCGTGTATGTTTCAGGTCTAGCCTAGGTTTCCAAGGACGTGGTCACACTAGTTTCTGACATGGTCACACCAAGGGTGAGGCGTGGCCATGCCTATCCCAGACATGGTTAGGCAAGGTCACGCCGGACCCTTTAACCTGAAGTGCCAGTCAAAGTGGCTTTAAGCCTCATTGAAACCGTGGGAAGCTCTAAAAAATGCAGAATATGGTCCTCAAATATAAAAATGAGAATTGTACATATCTCAAACTGTAATTACTACCGTTTAAAAAGCGAGCTTTCCTGGGTGGGGATAAACCAGTATATATCCCGATCCTGTAATTACTATTGTCCAAAAGGAGAGCTTTCCTGGGTGGGCATGAATCAGTACCGGTCTCAATCCTACACTTATGCACGTACCAGATGGTTTGGATAGATGCCCTAGGCTAAGGGAAGCTGCAAACTATCATGTAGCACTTGAGCGGACACCAATATTTATGACATCCAAAAGTAATTCCGACAAAGGACCCCCAACAAGTGTATTGTGCCACTGAGGCACAATGCTCTTGTTGGAAGCATCCTAAAATCTTCTTTAGTGGTTGGAATGTGATCCCAAGGAGAACATAAATAGAGGACTCACCCTATGCACCGCTTGGTCAATTCTGAGTGGTTGTCACCTCATCCAACAAATAAGGGGAGTATTACTTCACAACTTAACTTGTGTTATGAAACAAATTNAGCCAAACAAATAATAGACTTTTATCCGAGATAAACAAAAAAAAAATCTCCTCCAAGCTGAGCAAACAAATCATCGAATATTTAATTTTATAAAAATTTATTTTTGATTGAGATTGTATACATGTTATAATCTCATAATTTCTTCAAAGAAAATACTCCCTTCTAGGGCGAGCAAGCAAAAGACTCCCTCTACGACGAGCAAATAAAAGACTCCTTTCTGGGGCGAGCAAACAAAACACTACTCTCTGAGGGCGAGTAAATGAAAACTCTGGAATGAGCGAGCAACCGATGGTTCGATCTAACAGATGGGATGGGCAAAGACTAGGATTTGAGTTGAAAGATATCACCACTAGTGATATCCCTAGAAATCGGGTCACTAGTCAACACGGACAATCAAATCAATGCAAGAAAATATCTCAACAAAGCTCTGACCAAAAAGTCGATTTGGAGAAAAACGTTTTGAAGCTGGCGAGATAGCACAAAAGATGTCAAAACAAAGTTTCAGATAGCACATAAATAGGGAGTTTCATTAGTAAATCATGTAATCATATTTTTTGCTTTAAAAATTTTCTTGTCATTTCATTTCACTATCGTTGCTATGAAGGAGCAAGAAAATTAGAGAATTTAGTATGTACACCCAAAATAAGTTTGCATGAATCTCAAGACAATCAAATAGTTTGGATAAGAAGATAGATGATGAAAATGTACAAAAAAAAACCAGCTATGAATAAAAAAAGGTTCCATAAAGACTTATAATTCTTCTATTAAAGTGGAGACCATAAATCGACATCATAAAAACCTATAACTCATATGAGGCTAGCAAATAAAAGGCTCTCCTGCGAAACAAGCGAAAAAAGAAGACTCTCTTTTTGGACGAGCAAATAAAATACTCCCCTCCAGGGTGAGCCAAAAAAAAAAGACTCCTCTTCTAGGCAAACAAATAATAGACTTTCATCCAAGACAAACAAAAAAAAATCTCCTCCAAGTTGAGCAAACAAATCATCGGGTATTTAATTTTATTAAAATTTATTTTTGATTGAGATTGTTTATATGTTATAATCTCATAATTTCTTAAAAAAAAATACTCCCTTCTAGGGCGAGCAAGCAAAAGACTCCCTCTACGACGAGCAAATAAAAGACTCCTCTCTGGGGCGAGCAAACAAAACATTACCCTCTGAGGGCGAGTAAACAAAAACTCTGGAATGAGCGAGCAACTGATAGTTTGATCTAGCAGATGGGATGGGCAAAGACTAGGACTTGAGTTGAATGATATCACCACCAGTGATTTCCCTAGAAGTCGGGTCTAGTCAACAAAGACAATCAAATCAATGCAAGAAAATATCTCAACAAAGCTCCGACCAAAAAAGTCAATTTGGAGAAAAATGTTTTGAAGCTAGCGAGATAGCGCAGAAGATGTCAAAACAAAGTGCAGATAGCACATAAATAGGGAGTTTCATTAGTAATTCATATAATCAAATTTTTTGCTTCGTCATTTAATAATCGTTGCTATCAAGGACAAGAAAATTAGAGAATTTAGTATGTACACCCAAAACATGTTTGCATGAATCTCAAGACAATCTAACAGTTTGGATAAGAAGATAGATGATGAAAATATACAAAAAAAAAAACCAGTTATGAATAAAAAAAAGGTTCCATAAAGACTTATAATTCTCCTATTAAAGTGGAGACCATAAAACGACATCATAAAAATCTATAACTCCTTTATTAAAGCGGGAACTATAAGAAGATAATAATAACATTTAACTCTCTTATTAAAGCAGGGGCAAGTATCTAATTTTAGACCCGGTCCCTCTATCTCGTATAAATAGGGGAATCATACCATATATGAATAAAAAGGAGGAAGGAGGGGGCTTTTGTCTCTCTCTCTCTCTCTCTCTCTCTCACTCACTCTCTCTCACTCTCTCTCTCAACCTTTCTCATGTAAGACCCTCAGGGCCAAGTCAACGTGCTCTCCTCTCTCTCTTTTTCACTTTTTTTCTTCATTTTCTCCCTCAATATCTCTACCGCTCTGTTCCTTAGGCATGTCTCACAGGACAAATTTGAATTCAACAATATCACATAAGAAATATCACTATTAATTACATTTTAAATGTGAAATAAACCTTTCGTGCATAATATTATACCACTAGAATTTTATAAATGTAAATATAAGAGTTTAGATATGTAAATACATCAAAATTATGTCATGTATGTAGAAATTCTTTGATAATAATTGAGATTTTTGTGAGAATTTGATNCAAAATTTTATAAATGTAAATATAAGAGTTTAGATGTTAAATATATAAATACATCAAAATTATGTCATGTATGTAGAAATTCTTTGATAATAATTGAGATTTTTGTGAGAATTTGATAAATAAATTTAATGATTTTTAATCTTATAGTGCAGAGGAGACAACCACTCCAATTAAAATGATAAAAATGAAAAACTTCTTTATTATTATTCTAAGTTAAATTTTTTAAAAAAAAATTATCACATTTTTTTTGAAATTATCAAAATATCTATGCTATGTTTTAATCATGATGATCCTAATTTTGGTAGATGTTTTTAAATTTAAAAGGCATGCTATTAAAAATAAAACTATTAGTAATATAATTAACTTTTATAAAAATATAACTAAACTATTGCATGGTTGAATTAAATTATTAGAATTGTATAAATATTTTCATGCCATAAAATAATATTATAGATGTCTAAACATTTAATTAAATTTTTTTTTTCAAATAAATCTTACATTATAATAATTTAGTGGCATTAAAAAATAACTTCCTTCATTAAAAAAGATTGATAAATGTAATAAAAATAAACTCATATTGATATTAAGTATATTTAAAACATCAGGATTCATTTTTTTTCCCTTAAGATTCAGGCCCCGTTTGGGGCAGGTTATAAGTGCGGGAGAATTTTTAAAAATGCTGCGGTACTGTTTGGATCGCACATTTTGTCTGCTTATCCAAAAATATGGTTACATTTTTATATTAAACGCAGGTCGTGGGTCGAATTCTACAGTCGACCTGCGAGCCGCATTCCTAGATAAACTGTTTGTCCTGAAACACACAAGCTACCAAATAAAAAAATAGAAAAAAAATTAATTTATTTAAATGAATAAAATAAAATTAATTATTAAAATAATTGTTTAATTGATTTGCGAGTTTACAGCAATATCACTGCCATCTGTGGCAGCATCACATTAAAATTTATAATATTTATTAATTATTTGTATATTGCGTTGAAATTGTTTTGCGTGCCCCTCCAACGGTGCATCAGAATAAAATTTCAGAATCATTAAAATAAGAAAATAAAATGTTATAAAAATTTAATAAAAATAATTTAATAAAAAAAATTTATTGAAATTTAAATAAAATATTATACTATTTTAAATGCTGTTTTAAGAGTTTTAATATTAACTGATTATTTTCTTGGTGAAATTACAACAATTTTATTGGAGGAAAAAAAAATCAAGTACAAATAAAAATATTTAAATTTATTTGATATTATTTGAATAAAATACAAATACTTTATAATATATAAATAATTGTAACATATAAACCTTAAAAATTATAAAAAAAATGAATATAGTGATGAAAAGCTTATTTTCTTAAGTTATATATTCAATGAAAATTGTGAATCATTTGAGCATCTTAATGATGATTGGAAAGCAAACATTAGAATTATGTTAGGAAAAAAAATCACGACTTTATTTTATTTATTATTTAGTATAAGAATTATGGATAAATTATTCAAATGATGTTGGCTGATTTGATGTATAAATTATTGTTATTTTTTCTTTTACTATTATCATTATTATTATTATTATTATTATTATTATTATTTAAAACAATCATTCATAATGCATGAAAATACAGACTCCTAACTCAGTTTGCGGAGTTCAATTATGGGACGTCACGTGTCAAGTAGGTCTCAACACAGTACACTAACATTGACCGGTGTTAAAAAGTTGGGGCTCACTTGACATGTTAAGCCTCACTATTAGACTTTGAATGTATCAGGAGTTCTAATGTATTTTTTTTTTTCTGAATATACATCTATGTATATTTAGTTTTAAGCAGTCATAATACTTATTGTGGACCATAGATATGCTGCTAAGCAAATCACAGCATCCAATGCCATTGAGAGCTACATTGACTTAACATAGGAAGATTCACACGCATGCCAGTCATTTTGTATGGATTTACAAATCTGATACCTAAAATTTAATTTTTACATATATGACCTCTTACGTATGCGAGAAAAAAGGTATGTTTCTCTGTTTAAAAGTTAAATGAGCTGTATTCTTATTGTGATGTGAATGATTTACGTGTTAGATATGTAATTATATAAGAATTGGGCGGTTTGTATGAAAACGAGCTCAAGCTATGACATTTTTGGTAACATTTTTGGCACGAAATAAAATAAAATTTTATACCTGTGTTTATATATACATAAAAGAATGATCAAAGATTATTATACGAGTCTTCAGCTACTCCTAATGTGTCTAACAATTCGAGTACCGTTTTCTTAAAGTGAACTGCGTCAGAGAGGATTTGAACCAACGACCTGAGGGGTCTTATACCGTAAATGCCAACCAACAGATATATATATATATATATATNATATCCTAAGAGGGGACGTTAAATGGCAAAAAGAGCATATTTGAACTGCTGGTAGACCACTGTTCGTAGAAGACAAGAAAGTATATACAGCACATCAGAAGCTACGACAAGTACCTGACATGTGAAGACTGTATAAGATATGAAGGACCTTTTGTGAAGCGACTTTTTTCATGAGTATTATATTATCAAATTCATACGAACATTTACATGCATGTCATTTAATTATCTATTTATATATATAACCCCTTCTTTTAGATATTTATATTTTAAATACTTTAAAGTCATAAGTACTTATAATAAAGGTGTATTTAACTTTTAAAAAATTAATAAAAGTGATATGTTTGCTGTAATGTAAAAATTATGCATGTATATTTTTAAGTGTATGTGCTAGATATGTAAATATATATAAATTGTGCGGTATGTTTGTAATTCATAGCCTAAAATTTGAAGCAATCATAATTTTTTACTTCTACACTTCTTTGCATGTTATTTTTATTTATTAGTTTTCATATTTCTTCAATGATAGTCAATGTTTTTTTAATCTTAATTGAACCCCTCTCTTGTAGCATTATAACACATATCTATAAAGGTTGACATGTCATAAAAAGGATGTGGCAATCACTTCAATAAGATTAATGCCAAAAGTTTTTGGTGGGACCCCGTACTTGTGTCTAATGGCATGACGTTTAAGGGATGTGATTTTCTTAGAACATTGGGTGTCCCCTCTATTACCGCCCAAAACAAGTTTTTGGGTGCTCGAACTGTCAACCGTCTAAAATGAATCGTTCGGTCATTGGACTCTCGGCCCACTCGACACCGACTTTTGCGTAACAATTTCTTTTGGATCTCCTTATTGATTGGTCTGGCGTATGTGGCTCAAAACATTAACCTCCATGATTGCGCAGCCAAGCTTCGCTCGACTTATGATCGATCATCCATGTGATGTCGGTTCTTGTTCAAGCTACCCACTAATACTTTTATGTCTTTGGATGCTCTTGGTCACCTGGGAATGCCTTCCAGTTGCATGTACTCACTTGATCAGGGCCATTGGCTTCATGATTTTCTATGGAGCTTATCTTTTTTGTACATATTTAGTTCTTTAATTTTTTTAAATCCTAAGAAGTCTTATTGCAGCAAGAGCTCATGGATTTGAGATAGTTGGCCAACTTGACAAAATGATCATTGTTAGCAATCATGAGTTGCGTCGTCCAATGAATCCTATAGTTTTGAGGTGGAGGTTTGTTTATTAGGACTTTATGTCAACAAAATACATCATTATGGTTCAAAACTCAAAAAGTTTAATTTTTTTAGGAAACATACAAGATGCAACCAATCGTTTGATGGCAAACATCCAGGTGATAGAGTACTGGTCGTAACTACTATTTATTGTGAAACTCTTGTGTAAAACCACACGAACAGTAGACTCAGGTCATGTTCTTACTAACATGAGATAATTTTGAGTGTGAATATAATGATACAGCTGGTGTGATATTCACTCTTTATAAAACTAAAATCAATACCAAATTTTATCTCATGAAAAATTATTGTGGGTGTTGAATGAAATTTGCTTTTAGCCTTTAGGAGCTTAGTTTTTTTACTGTGTTCAAATTTATTTGCTTTAAGCATTTATGTGATTGATTTTAATTTGAATGTCTTAATTTATTATTTTGATCATCTTATTTAAAATTTAATTTAAAGATTAATATTTCTGGTTGAAATTTTTAGTCAATACAACATCATCATATATTTGATTGCTTGATTTGAACAATATTTACTTCTTGCCTTTAAAGGATCTGGCTTAATATTAATATATGTTTGTACATGAACATTGTCAACTATGTCTTGATTTCGGAGAATTAGGTTTATATATATATATATATACATTAAGTTTATGAAAATATATTTTGAAATTTAGTTTCGAAAATAAACCCCTTAGTTAAGATTCACAATCAATACAACTATAGTGGGGGAAATGAATACTTGAAACACTTATGTTTGCAGTTTATTTGACATTTGAAATTTTAATATATTTAAAAATTAGTCTGGTCAATTTCAGTTCTTATTCGGAGAAAGATAAGGCTAGATGATTCGGACTTGCAAATTAAATACTTGTTGTTTGGAATTGCAAATTTTATACTTGTTATTAGGACATTATTAAAAGTGCTANATGGGGGAAATAAATACTTGAAACACTTATGTTTACAGTTTATTTGACATTTGAAATTTTAATATATTTAAAAATTAGTTTTGTCAATTTTAGTCCTTATTAGGAGAAAGATTAGACTAGATGACTTGGATTTGCAAATTAAATACTTGTTGTTTGGAATTGCAAATTTTATACTTGTTATTAGGACATTATTAAAAGTGCTAAACTCCTCGACTCCGATCATTAAAAAGAGGAGGATCAAATTAGCTAATTTGAATTAACAAATTTTATACTTATTATTTCGACATTATTGAACATCACTAGGCTCATCCACTTCAATACTTAGAGAATGAGAATCATACTAATTAATTTCAACATGATTTTGTTTTATAGATAGTATGTGCTGCTTAAATATGTGTTTAATTTGATTAGGGCGCCGTTTGGCACAACTTATGCATTGCGGGGCATTTTGAAAATGATGATTCTAGCATTTGGAAAGAACGATGTCGCCATTTTATTAAAAAGGCAGTGTAGACTCCATAAGCTATGAGAACCCCGCGTTTGACATTTCACTTGGTTTGCGATTATCTGGTTGCCCCTCTGCCTATTCCATCAGGTGACGATGCTGCCTAAGGTTTATTTTCTTCTCTTGCTTTTTTTCATTCTTCAACGAGGGATAACCGGTGTTTACTTTTCCTCCACTCTTCTACTATCTCTTGTACCTCCTTCCCTACTATCATCAATGTTTATTTTTTGTTTGTTATCACAGTTTGTAGTATGTGGTATGTTGTTCCTATGTTGTCATGGTTTTTGGTATGTGGTCCTTTCACTCTTCTCGATTTGTGATTTATTATTCTTTTCTATTTTATGGTTTGTGGCCTCTTTGATCTCTGTGATATGTTGTTGGAATAGATGGATTTGGAAGTTCCCTGTTTCTTTTTCTTTATGTTTTTGTAGGAAACTTAATTTTTGGTCTCTTTAGAGCATGTGGATTGTGGTTGGAAGAACATGATTCATTTTCCTATGTATTTGTGGAGAATTTGTGGAAGATTCAATTTTTTTTTGTGAATTTTGGAGAAATCGGCTTATGCTCTCCTTGTTATATGGGGTTTATGGATGGAAGAGAAGGATTTGGAATATCCTTATTCTTTTATGATTTTTTGTCACTTTGGAATATCCTTATTCTTTTATCTCTAGCTGCAACAATTGATTTTTGGCTTCTCTTTGCTTGTGGCGGTTTTAGGTTATGAGTGTATTTGCTCAATTCAGTTTGTGAATGTTACTTGAGTTTGTGGTTATCTTGTTTAATGTGATTTGAGGAGGATGGTGATAACCTTTTCAAAACCAACGTGGGGGCTTGGTAATTAATAGAGATTACGCTGCATTTTTTTTTTTTTTTTGTATGCATAGTGGTGGTGTGGTGGAAATGGTAAGGTAGTGTTGCTCTCTTTCTCATATGATGTGGTTTATGAGTTGTAGTGGTGGATATGGTGTGGTGGTAACGGTGTGATGGTGGTAGTGTGGTGGAAGTGGTGTGGTAACATTGTTCTCTTGCACAATATGGTGTCGTTTATGGATTGTAGTGGTGGTAAGGTGTGGTGGTGTTGATGTGATGGTTGTGGTATGGTGGAAATAATGTGGTGGTGTTGCTCTCTTTCTCATTATGTTGTGGTTTATGAGTAGTAGTGGTGGTTATGGTGTGGTGGTGATGGTGTGATGGTGGTGGTGTGGTGGAAATGGTGGAGTGTATAAATGTTTGGGATGGTTCTTTGGCGCCATGGTTGTGGTGCTATTTGTGGTGATGTTGTGCCATGGTTGTTGTAATGTTTCATTTCAGATGGATTTTTATGTTAGTGGTGATATTGGTGGTGTGGTTAGTGGTGATGTTGGTGTTCATTGTTTGTTGTAATGTTTCATTTCAGATGGATTTTCATGTTATGTTTTTTTTTGATATATTTCTTTTTCATCTACTTTGCATTTATGTTACTTGAAGATTTTTTCTGTTAGAATCATCATAGTAAAGACAAAAGAAACTGGTTCGCCTGCCATGTGGGATACAAGAGATCAAACTTATCTTTTCTTATCTTTATCTTAAAGAGGTGGAATTGGGAAATAGGCAAACTAGTTATTTTAATGAGGGTTGACAAAATACAATAAAGAAGTTCAAGAAACACACATGAAGGGAATGTGATCGAATACAGTTGAAAAATAAGTGGGATCCATTAAAGGAGGACTCAAAAATATGGAAATTGTTGAAGCATGGATCAAAAGGCTCAGGTTGGGACCCTATAAAGCAAACTATAGATGCTTATGAAGAATGGCGAGCCGAGAGATTAAATGTGAGAATTATGTTTCAAGAATTCTCTTATAAATTATTAACTTCTTCAATTACGTCAACATATTAATACCCATTACTTTATAGGTGGTTCCAATGATAAAAACTTTAAGTTCAGTGGTATCGATCATGAGCTTGATGAAAAATTGGACCATTTGTTTTGTGGAATTGTTTCCACAGGCAGCCATGCAATGACCCATACCGAGAAAGGGTTTGCTGACATAGCTGATCATCTAGATGTCAAGCTAACTTCTTGTTCAAATATCACATGTAGTTGCTTCATTCACTAATGACCCCTAACATTAATGAAGTTGAATCTACCAGTCGTTATGAGCATATGAAAGTTGAGAAAAAGAAAAAAGGTGTTACTTTCATTAAAGGCCAAATATCACAGTTAGTTGTTTCATGCACTAATGACCCTGACACTTCACAAGCAACTTTCATTGAACAAGTTATGTGGATTATGAAAGAAACTCTAGAATTTTATGAGGGCATTTCATTGTATTTATTCTCTATGAAGTTACTCGAAGGCCTAACCCAGAAGAGTTCTTCATGAAGATAACTCTTGACCGTTTATTTGTGTTATTTTCATGAGAACAATTACACTCGAGGGTCATTTCTTCTTATTAGACGATTAATATTTATTTTTCATTGGGATAATGTTTATGTTGCTTTGATATTTATTTTTAATTATGACATTAGTAATGCAGTTTTGGATATCTATTTTTCATCAATCACTATTATTTTATTTTTTCAAGTTTATTTATAATTGATGCTTGTTTGGGTAATGTTCTGATAGAAGCTAATTGCATTGACCTTACATGTCATGGCTCAATGTGTAGTGAATAAGATGGACATACATAGAGAGAGACGCAGAAAATGAATTGCAATTGTAGTGTGTTTGATGTATGAGTATTATAGCTCATACATAGCTTGATCTCCTTGCATGGCATCTTCATATATTAGTGATAAATGGGTTGGAGAGCTGCTTTTAAGGTACCCAATGAGATTCAACAATATGTTATGTATGACACTGTCTGTATTTATCGATCTGTTGGATGAACTACACTGTAATCATGGACTGCATGACTACTCTAGAATGACTTCCAGAGAGGTGTTGACAATAATTCTTTTATACTTTATCACAAAATAAATCTATGAGATGAGTCATGGAGCAATTCCAACACTCATTAGAAACAATCAGTAGATACTTTTTCAATTGGGTTGAATGCTCTAGCCAGTTCATCATAAAAAAATATTAAGCTAGACGACCCAACATTTGAAAGGACTCTCATAGAGATTACACATGACTCGTGGTATATGTCATATTTTAAGGTAATTCTTTTTATACATCAATTCTAGAAGTTAGTTGAATATAGTATTTTAAATGCCGCTATTAATTTTCTTAGAATTATATTAGAGTGATCAATAAAACACACATGGATGCACGTGTGTTGAATAATGAAAAGACCGCATGCATTAGGCGATGTGGATCAGCAATACATAATGTAATGATTGTATGTAACTTCAACATATGTTTTACTTTTGTTATGACTAATTGGGAAGACAGTGCACGCGACAGCCGTATATTCAAATTTGCTACAAGAAACCAGCAGTACAACTTCTCTCACCCACCCCTAAGATTTGTTTCACCATAAACCCTAATTAGATATATATTCACCGTAATACTAATTATTGTATTTTTGACAAATAAATATTTTTTGGTCAATACTAGATATTCCTTACAAAAGGGGGTATCTAATGTCACTTTCGAATACCAAATATCATATTCCCAACTTTAGAAGAGCCAATAATATCGCTCGGGATAGGAAATATATGTTTAACAAGAGACACTCGTTATTTTAAGGTGTCAATGGAAGAACATTTGGGATTTAGAAGAAAAAATGGATCATGCTACGAGATAAGTCGGCATATCCATTTTTTAACCAAGTGCAGATTGTGGCGACCACAATGGCTCTTCATAACTATATTCGGTGGTATCCCTCCCGCAATGATGATGATTTCAACATGGTTGATGAAGATCATTCACATGTCCCTACTGATGAAGATCATTCACATGTCCCTATTAAAGCATTTGAATATCGCCTAGGACAATTTTCATCACCGACAGAAGATGAATTACCTGAGAGTTGCACCCAAGATTGGGTATGTGTAGGGGTTATAATAGAGCTGAGAGAGCGGATTACATATGTGATTGTTGCCTATTGAATGGAACCATTATATTTTCTTTTTTATTGTTATTTTATTTGTAATGTGTGATGAATTTTTTATTTATTTATTGTATCGATGTCTTATCCAATTATCTATATTTTGAATCTCAATTTTATTTCTCATTTTTTGCAAGAATTCTTCCCCACATGGATGACAGGTGAGGCAATCGTAGATATAAATTTTATTACTTTTTTTTATTGTTTTGAAGTTCTATGATGAGACGATCGACCTTAAGGGTTCTTCTGAATGACCTATAGTCGATATTGGTTCTTGTCATTTGTGAATTCCGAATGGAGACAATGAAGTTCCTCTCCTTTTTCAGTTCAATGACTTTTGTTGTTCTTTCAGATGACATTTTTTGGTGAAATGTATATGTGGAATGCACGAGCTCAGAATTGTGTGGGTTAAAGACAACTAAGAACACTTTTTTATAAGGTCAGATGTTTTCTTGTAGTGACTGATTCGTTAGTTTATATAAGGTGTCCTTGGAGATTTCACAGCTCCATACAACTTTAATTGATTACTTCTATTATTTATTTTCATGAACATTGCATCTAAGGGTCTGTGCTTTGTTGTTTTAAGCTCCCAGGAAAGGTGAGCTCTAGGATTTCCGATACCTCCAAAGCATTGAACTACTACTGCAAACTATAATATTCTTTACTTACTTCATGACAATCACATAGCTACGAAAGACAATTTTACATGTGTCCAAAGAGAAGAGCGGAATGTTGTGACTTTTTTAGGTGGACAGATGTGATGAAGAATTTCACGTCCGATAGTGATTGAGCGTGGCGAGTTTTATTATAGGTCGATCTATCTCATGATATAAATTAAGAGCATTTTAAAAATACTATTGTCATATTATTTTTAATTATTTTAATAATCTTTTTCTAATTTTATTTGTCATGTTACTCATTGTTTAGTGAGGCATGTATTTTGATTTTGTAATGTTCGTACTAAATATTTCTTTTAAAGCGTGAAATGCACTAGTATTAATATTTATGTTATAAACAACACTATATTACATTGGGTAGAAATGTCATTTATTTAGAAACAACATGCAACACAATTATTTTAAGACTGCACAAAACAAATAATCAACTTATCCACAGTAGCTTCCTGCCACAACAACTTTTAAATAAGCTACAATTGCCCTAAACAGACCCTAAGTTGAGTTTAATTTTAGAATATAACTTGAATTTCAAAATAAACATAGAATTTTTAAAATAGATTTGCATGTTTATCAAAACAAGAGTTGTTAAGTGCAAGTTTAACACTAACCTGATAACATTCTCAGACCATTTAAGTTTAGGTATTAAGTCAATTAGAGGGGGG
>JXCR01103073.1:3909-101824 GCA_002079205.1 Phalaenopsis hybrid cultivar
TATAACTCCCTTAGGATATGTAACTGAACGATCTGCTAACTGTAAAGTTACAGAAGTAGGTGAGACTTCTCATAATCCTAATCTTTTGAAAATTGATAGAGGCATAAGATTAATGTTGGTTCCCAAATCACATAAAGCTCTTCTATAAAATTTTTCACCGATAGCACACGGTATAGTGAAACTGCCATGATCTTTTAATTTTTCAGGAAACTTTTTATGAATAATTGCACTACACTCCTCGCTAAGTGCAAAAGTTTCATTATCCGTAAACTTCTTTTTCTTGTTTAAAATATCTTTCATAAATTTCACATAATTGGACATTTGCTCTAAAGCTTCTACGAAGGGAATGTTTACTGTTAATTTCTTAAGAATTTCTAAAAATTTAGAAAATTGTTTATTCTATTTGTGTTGCTTCATTCTTTGAGGAAACGATGGTGGAGGTTTCTCCACAGTAATTTTAATTGGTGTAAATGGATACTCTAAATCTGGGTATTCATGATCCTTCTTTTTTTCGGTATCCACTTTCTCTTTTTCAGTTTCTGTTTCTTTTTACACCCTTGTTTCCAATTCTTTTCCACTTTATAATTGTATCGCTTTGATTTGTTCTTTTCCTTGGTCTTTAGGATTTGGTTCCAAGGAAAAGTTCCTAATGTTTGGTTACTAAGCACAATAGCGATATGCCCTAATTGATTTTGAATATTCTTAATAGCAGTTCCTTGATTTTGTAATTGGTTTCCTTAAATTTGTAATTGATTTCCTTGATTCTGTAATTGTTGACCCATGTTTAATATCAATTCTTCCATTGATAACTTCTTTCCTTAATTTGAGTATTACTGTTAAATCCTGGAGGATAAGAAGGTCTATAGTTAACATTCTTGGTTGAATGATTTTCCTAATGTGTTCACTAGGTTGTTTGCCCATTGTTGATTTGTAGAAGAATTGTTATTCCAATTAAAATTTGGATGACTCTTCCAACCTGGGTTATAATAGTTCGAATAAGGGTTGTTGGGTCTATTAATAGCATTTAAGGTCTCATATGAAGGTTGAACATCCACAAATTGCCCAGATGAATTCTCTTCCATCATAGGAGATGTTGGAGAATAATTCATCCCATAATGATCTAATTTCTTTGAGATTGCAGCAATCTGCGAAGCTAACATAGATATTACATCAGAATCATGGATACTAGCTACTCTTTTAGGATTTACCCGCTTAGAGGGCCATTGAAAATTGTTAGTAGTCGTCTCTTCTATCAATGAATAAGTCTTATCAAAAGGTTTTGACATTAAAGAACCACCAGCCGCAGTATCTATAATCGATCTAAGAGATCCTACTAATCCATTATAAAAAGTTTGAATTATCAACCAATCTATAATCGATCTAAGAGATCCACTAATCCATTGTAAAAAGTTTAAATTATCAACCAATCTGGGACAAATGATGAGGGCACTTCCTAAAAAGATCTTTAAATCTTTCCCAAGCTTCATATATCGACTCTCGAATGATGAGGGCACCTCTTAAGAAGATCTTTAAATCTCTCCCAAGCTTCATATATTGACTCTTCATCAATTTGACAGAATGATGTTATGTCATTTCTAAGGTTAACAGTTTTACATTGAGGGAAATATTTGGATAGAAATTTCTGTGAAAGTTCTCCCTAAGTTCTAATAGATCCCGGTGCTAACGAATTTAACTACATCTTAGTCTTATCCCTCAGTGAAAAAGGAAAAAGTCTAAGTCTCACAACATCGTTTGAGACTCTATCATATTTAAAAGTAGCACACAGTTCTAAAAAACTAGCGAGGTGTAAGTTCGGATCTTCATTTGGTGTACCTCTGAATTGATTGTTTTGTACCATTTGGATAATAGCAGGTTTTAGCTCAAATGAATTAGCAGCTACATCAGGATTTTGGATAAATAAGTAAATTTCATCTGCTATAGGATTTGCATAATCTCTTAGGGGTCTAGGTTGGTGTTCATTCTATATTCCTTGATTGTTCAGGTTGTTTTCCATTGTATCAGAATTTATAGGTTCTCTTCTTAATCTTCTAATCCATCTAACAGTGAGTTCTAATTTTGAATCGTAGGGTATAAGATTTTCAGGTTCAAATTTACGCATATAATTTGAAATCAGTACTCAATAATATAATTAATTAAATATAAAAATAAGTTGCAATTCAAGTAAAAAATTTTTAATAATCCTAATTTGTCTGTTACTCTAATCGTGATTTGACTCACTCACTCAATCACTCACTCCCCGGCAACGGCGCCAAAAACTTGACCGCGACTTTATATATGCTTAAAAATATAAGATAAATATGGACGTAATAAATATTCAATAATTGACAAGTATGTATCGCTCAAGTAATATAGGACTCTAATGGAGTCCTAGATATCGATCCCACAGGGAGTGGTCTAGAAATGCGAACTAAGATTTTAGAAAAGCAATACTTTAATCACAACAACGAAGTTCAATTTAGTCACTAATAGGCAATCAAAATAAATAGGTAAATTTCATAACTATTAAATAACTAATGATACTAAGGAGGGTCTAATTGTGATATTCAATATATAAGAAAGCATCCTTGTCCTTGTCAAGAAATTATAGTGAATGAATAAAGTGAATTAGTTCAATTTATATTGTGCCAAAATGAGCATACCTATTATTTACCCTTTAGTCCAAACATAAAGAACATTGACTAATCATACGCTTGTTTACTAAATCTGCGGCTAGGCTATGATGATATCGACTCTCACTTCAGAGCTCCCACGTTCCCCTCACCTGAGGGCTAACATCTACACTTCAGCACCCCGGATCTCACTTCGGAGCTCCCATGTTCCCCTCGCCTGAGGGCTAACATCTACACTTCAGCACCCAAATGGGACCGAATTGAGGATTTTAGTCTGTCACTCTAAAATCTCCAATTCTACGCCCGATAATGTAGGACCAAATTGAAGATTTTAGTCTGTCACTCTAAAATCTCCAATTCTACGCCCGATAATATTATTTCCCTNTTTACGCATGCGTCGAATGATATTCAAAATACAGAGAAATCATCCATTAATACTTTCAATCCATCATCAATTAACTTACTAAATATGGACATCATACATCTCTGGAATGTTGTAAGTGCATTATATAATCCGAAAGACATTCTTCGAAAAGCAAAAGTTCCAAAAAGACTAGTGAATGTTGTCTTTTCTTGATTCTCAGGAGCAATAGGAATTTGATGGTAATCAGTATATCCATCTAAAAAAAATATTTGTGCCCAACAAGTCTATCCACTATTTGATCTAAAAAGGGTAAAAGGAAGTGATCTTTCATGATGACAGTGTTTAATTTTCTATAATCAATGCAAATACGCCACTCAGTAACTTGTCTGATAGGTATTAATTCATTATTTTCTTTTGTTTCAACAGTCGTTCCTCCTTTCTTAGGAACACAATGAATAGGACTTACCCACGCACTATCTGAAATAGGATATATAATTCCAGTTTTTACGAACACAATGAATTGGACTTACCCATGCACTATCTGAAATATGATATATAATTCCAGTGTCTAAGCACAATGAATTGGACTTACCCACGCACTATCTGAAATAGGATATATAATTCCAGTGTCTAACCCACAATGAATAGGACTTACCCACGCACTATCTGAAATAAGATATATAATTCCAGTGTCTAACCATTTCAAAATTACTTCTTAACTACTTCTTTCATCATCAGATTTAATCTCCTTTGTGGATCAACACTTGGTTTATATTGTTCATCTAATATAAATCTGTGCATACAGATTGAAGGACTAATTCCCTTAATATCAGCTAAGGTCCAACCAAAAGCTTTCTTATATCTTTTCAATATATCTAAAATATTTGCTCTTGCAAATCATTTAATTCCGAAGATATAATAACATGTAATGTAGATGAGTCTCCCAGAAGCTCTTGCAATTAATTTAATTCTAAAGATATAATAACATGTAATGTAGATGAGTCTCCCAAAAACACATATTTCATAATCATTTAATTCTGAAGATATAATAACGGGTAATGTAGATGAGTCTCGTAAAAATACATACTTCGATCATTTAATTTTGAAGATAAAATAAGAGGTAATGTAGATGAGTCTCCTAAAAATACATACTTCAAGTGGCTAGGCAATACTTTCATCTCAAGTTCAGGTGGTTTTATAATTGATGGAAATAGATTTTTATCGGCATTTTCCGTAATATCCAACATCTCAAATCTTTCCTGAACATAATCTAATTCTTCATTTTCTAATTCGCCCAAAATAACTTCGTCATTCTTTTCAAATTGTTCCTTCTCTACAAAATGTTTTTCTTCTTCAAAATGTTTTTTATCTTCAAAATGTTCTTTAAAATGTTCGTTCAGTTGATGTTCAATAATTTTCATGTGAAAACATTCATTATCTCTTTCAACAACAGGGTGTTTCATAGATTTCACAATGTTAAAAGTCACTTCTTGATCATTAACTCTCATAGTTAATTCTCCTTTTTAAACATATGATTTCACAATGTTAAAAGTCACTTCTTGATCATTTACTCTCATAGTTAATTCTCCTTTTTGAACATCTCAATAGCTTTTCCAGTAGCTAAAAATGGTCTCCCTAAAATGATAGGTATTTCTTTATCTTCCTTTTCATAGATTTTGCAATGTTAAAAGCCACTTCTTGATCATTAACTCTCATAGTTAATTCTCCTTTTTGAACATCTATCATAGCTTTTCGAGTAGCTAAAAATGGTCTCCCTAAAATGATAGGTATTTTTTTATCTTTCTCCATATCTAAAATAAGGTAGTTAAAAATGCTCTCCCTAAAATGATAGGTATTTCTTTATCTTCCTCCATATCTAAAACAATAGCAAAAAATGGTCTCCCTAAAATGATAGGTATTTCCTTATCTTCCTCCATATCTAAAACAAAAAATGGTCTCCCTAAAATGATAGGTATTTCTTTATCTTCCTCCATATCTAAAACAATGATTAAAATGATATCCCTAAAATAATAGGTATTTCTTTATCTTCCTCTATATCTAAAACAATGAAATCCATAGGAAAGATAAATTTATCCACTTTTACTAACACATCTTCTACAATTCCCTTATGATATGTAACTAAACGATCAACTAACGAGTTACCGATGTAGGTGAAACTTCTCCTAATCCTAATCTTTTAAAAATTGATAGAGGCATAAGATTAATGCTGAATTCCAATCTAATCTTTTAAAAATTGATAGAGGCATAAGATTAATGCTGGCTCCCAAATCACATAAAGCTTTTCCAAAAAAATTTCACCGATAGCACACGGTATAGTGAATTTGCCAGAATCTTTTAATTTTTTAGGAAGCTTTCTTATGAATAATTGCACTACACTCTTTGCTTAGTGTAACAGTTTCTTTATCCGTGAACTTCCTTTTCTTGCTCAGAATATCATTCATAAATTTCACATAATTGGGCATTTGCTTTAAAGCTTCTATGAAGGGAATGTTTACTGTTAATTTCTTAAGAATTTCTAAAAATTTGAAAAATTATTTATTTTGTTTGTGTTGCTTCAATCTTTGAGGAAACGGTGGTGGAGGTTTCTCCACAATAATTTTCATGGTGTGTTTATTCTCTTTATTTTACTTCAATCTTTGAGGAAACGGTGGTGGAGGTTTTTCCACAATAATTTTCATTGGTGTAAATGGATACTCTAAATCTGGGTATTCAGGTGGAGGTTTTTCCACAGTAATTTTCATTGGTGTAAATGGATACTCTAAATTTGGGTATTCATGATCCTTTTCTTTTTTGTATCCACTTTCTCTTTTTCAGTTTCTATTTCTTTTTGCACCCTTGTTTCCAATTTTTTCTACTTCGTAATTGTATTGCTTTGATTTGTTCTTTTCCTTCGTCTTTAGGATTTGGTTCCACAGTATTAGGAAAAGTTCCTAATGTTCGGTTACTAAGTGCACTAGTGATATGCCCTAATTGGTTTTCAATATTCCTAATAGCAGTTCCTTGATTTTGTAATTGATTTCCTTGAATTTGTAATTGTTTTCCTTAATTCTGCAATTGTTGACCCATGTTTAATATCAGCTCTTCCATAGAAAACTTCTTCTCCTTAATTTGAGTATTACTATTAAATCTTGAAGGATAAGAAGGTCTATAGTTAACATTTCCTTGGTTGGATGAATTTCCTAATGGGTTCACTATTTTGCCCATTGTTGATTTGTAGCGAAATTATTATTCCAATTATAATTTGGACGATTCTTTCAACCTGAGTTATAATAATTCAAATAAGGATTGTTGGGTCTATTAATAGCATTTAAAGTTTCATATGAAGATTGAACATCCACAAATTGCCCAGATGAATTCTCTTCCATCATAGGAGGTGTTGGAGAATAATCATCCCATAATGATCTAAATTCTTTGATATTGCAACAATCTGCGAAGCAAACATAGATATTGCATTAGAATCATGGATACTTTTGATATTGCAGCAATCTGCAAAGCTAACATAGATATTGCAGCAGAATCATGGATACTAGCTAACAGTAATTTGTGAAGCTAACATAGATATTGCATCAGAATCATGGATACTAGCTACTCTTTTAGTAGCAATCTGTGAAGCTAACGTAGATATTGCATCAGAATCATGGATACTAGCTACTCTTTTAGCCAATCTGTGAAGCTAACATAGATATTGCATCAGAATCATGGATACTAGATACTCTTTTAGGATTTACTATCATAGGAGGTGTTGAAGAATAATTCATCCCATAATGATTTAATTTCTTTGATATTGCAGCCACAGTAGGTGTTGGAGAATAATTCATTCCATAATGATCTAATTTCTTTGATATTGCAGCAATCTCTGAAGCTAACATAGATATTGCATCAGAATCATGGATACTAGCTACTCTTTTTGGATTTACCAGTTCAGAAGGCCATTGAAAATTGTTGGTAGCCATCTCTTCTATTAACGAATAAGCCTCATCAAAAGGTTTTGACATTAAAGAACCACCAACCGCAACATCTATAATCGATCTAAGGGATCTCACTAATCCATTATAAAAAGTTTGAATTATCAACCAATCTGGTAACGAATGATGAGGGCACTTCTTAAGAAGATGTTTAAATCTCTCCCAAGATTCATATATTGACTCTTCATCAATCTGATAGAATGATGTTATGTTATTTATAAGTTTAGCAGTTTTGGATGGAGGGAAATATTTGGATAGAAATTTCTATGAAAGTTCTCCCCCAAGTTCTAATAGATTCTGGTGCTAATAGCTTAGCCTTATCCCTCAGTGAAAAAGGAAAAAGTCTAAGTCTAACAGCATCGTTTGAGACTTTAGCCTTATCCGTTAGTGAAAAATGAAAAAGTCTAAGTCTCACAACATCGTTTGAGACTCTGTCATATTTAAAAGTAGCACACAGTTATAAAAAACTAGTGAGGTGTATGTTAGGATCTTCATTTGGTGTACTTCCGAATTGATTGTTTTGTACCATTTGGATAATAGCAGGTTTAGACTCAAATGAATTAGCAGTTACTTCAGGATTTTAGATAGATAAGTGAATTTCATCTGCTGTAGGATTTGCATAATCTCTTAGGGGTCTAGGTTGGTGTTCATTCTCTATTCCTTGATTGTTCATGTTGTTTTCCATTGTATCAGAATTTCTAGGTTCTCTTCTTAATCATTTAATCTTTTTAGCGGTACGTTCTAATTCCGACTCATAGGGTATAAGATTTTCAGGTCCAAATTTTACGCATAAAATTTGAAATCAGTACTTAGTAATATAATTAACTAAATATATAAAAACAAGTTACAATTCAAGTAAAAATATTCTAATAATCCTAATTTGTTCGTTACTCTAATAGTGATTGAACTCACTCACTCCCCAACAACGGTGCCAAAAACTTGGCCGGCGACTTTTTATATGCTTAAAATTTAAGATAAATATGGATGAAATAAATATTCAATAATTGTAAAGTCACACTTATCAACGCAAGTATACGTATCGCTCAAGTAGATTAAATATTCAATAATTGTAAAGTCACACTTATCAACGCAAGTATATGTATCGCTCAAGTAATGGATTCGATAAAGATGGATGTATAAAATATTCAATAATTGTAAAGTTACACTTATCAACGCAAGTATACGTATCGCTCAAGTAATATAAGTTTCAATATTTGTAAAGTCACACTTATCAACGCAAGTATACATATCGCTCAAGTAATATAGGGGCTTCAATTGAGTCCTAGATATCGATCCCACAGGGAGTGGTTTAGAATTGTGATCTAAGATTTTGGAAAAGCAATATTTTAATCACAACAACGAAGTTCAATTTGCTTATCTGTCACTAATATGCAATTGAAATAAATAGGTAATTTTAAAAACTATTAAATAACTAATGATACTAAGGAGGGTTTAATTGTGATATTCAATATATAAAAAAGCATCCTTCTCCAAGTCAAGAAATTATAGTGAATAGATAGAGAGAATTAGTTCAATTTACCCTTTGGTCCAGGCATAAAGAACATTTACTAATCCTACAATTGTTTATTGAATCTGCGGCTAGGCTGGGAGGTTACCGGTTCTCACTTCGGAGCTCCCACGTTCCCCTCACCTGAAAACTAACATCTAAACTTTAGCACCCAAACGATAGGACCGAATTGGGGATTTTAATCAGTCACTCTAAAATCTCTAATTCTACGCCCGATAATATTATTTCCCTATTTATTTGCACCCAACATCCAAGGGCTTTGACCTCCCTGAATCTTAAATGTAATCTTCACTTTAGTTATAAAACTCAACATATTTTAACAAATCAATTGACCAGATTGAAAGTAAAGTAAGATCGAAGTGAAAAGATCATCACAATTTCTTAAAAATTTTGATGGCTTCACCAATTCAAATCACCATTTCACAAATCTCGAGATAAGGAGAAACACAGAGAAAATTACTCAGATCTCATGGGGAAACACAACAAAACTCGAAATTCAAATATAAAATCAAAATCATACAAACTACAACAAGTAAATAACTTATCTCTATTTTCTGCTCAAGAACACTCCTTGAAGTTCCACTGAATCTCTTCCTTTCTTCACAACACACAAAATTCCTCTTCGAAGTAGCAAGGAGGAAGAAATCTCTCACTTTCCCTCCACTCTTACAATCNTCATAGAGGTTTAGTAATTTTTTAAAAATCTTTCATAAAATGCCTGTAAAATCCAACATGTCGAAGGAAACTCCTAACCTCTCTTACATTAGTAGGAGGTGTTAGTTTAGATATAAGTTGAATTTTTGCCAGGTCTTTTATCCATACCATCTTCTGAAATTTTATGTCCTAGCACAATTCCTCCTGAAACCATAAATTTCTCCCAATTCAGAACCAAATTAGTTCTTTTGCATAACTCCAAAACTTTTTCAAGATAATTTAAGCATGCGTCAAATGATGTTCCAAATACAGAGAAATCATCTATAAATACTTCAAATCCATCATCAATTAACTTACTAAATATGGACATCACACATCTCTTGAATATTGCAGGTACATTACATGATCTGAAAGACATTATTCGAAAAGCAAAAGTTCTAAAAGGACTAGTAAATATTGTATTTTCTTGATCCTCAGTAGCAATAGGAATTTTATGGTAACCTATATATCCATCTCAAAAACAAAAATATTTGTGCCCAGCAAGTCTATCCACTATTTGATCTAAAAAAGGTAAAGGGAAGTGATCTTTCCTGGTGGTAGTGTTTAATTTTCTATAATCAATGCAAATACGCCACCCAGTAACTTGTCTTGTATTAATTCGTTGTTTTTTGTGCTTCAATAGTCTCCCCTCCTTTCTTAGGAACACAATGAATTGGATTTACCCAAGCACTGTCAGAAATAGGATATTTCTTCAACAGTCACTCCTCCTTTCTTAGGAACACAATGAATTGTACTTACCCACGCACTATCTGAAATTTCAATAGTCACTCTCCTCCTTTCTTAGGAACACAATGAATTGGACTTACCCACACACTATCTAAAATAGGATATATAATTCTAGTGTCTAACCATTTCGAAATTTCCTTCTTAACTACTTTTATCATCAGATTTAATCTCTTTTGTGGATCAACTCTTGGTTTATATTGTTTATCTAATATAGTTCTGTGCATACAGATCGAAGGGCTGATTCCCTTAACATCAGCTAAGGTGCAACCAAAAGCTTTCTTATATCTTTTTAATTTATCTAACAGTCTTTGCTCTTACAGATCATTTAAGTCTGAAGATATAATAACAGGTAATGTAGACGAGTCTCCTAAAAATACATACTTCAAGTGGCTAGGCAGTATTTTTAACTCAAGTTCAGGTGGTTTTATAATCGGCAGAAATAGATTCTTATCAGCATTTTCCATAATATCCAACATCTCAAATCTTTCCTGAACATAAAAAATAGATTTTTATCAGCATTTTTTGTAATATCCAACATCTCAAATCTTTCCTGAACATAATCTAATTCTTTATTTTATAATTCATCCAAAATAACTTTCTCACTCTTTTCAAATTATTCCTTCTCTACAAAATGTTATTCTTCTTCAAAATGCTTTTTATCTTCAAAATATTCTTTAAAATGTTCGTTCAGTAGATGTTCAATAATTTCCATGCAAAAACATTCATTATCTCTTTCGACAGCAGGGTATTTCATAGATTTTGCAATGTTAAAAGTCACTTCTTGATCATTAACTCTCATAGTTAATTCTCCTTTTTGACCATCTATCATAGCTTTTTCAATAGCTAAAAATGGTCTCCCTAAAATGATAGGTATTTCTTTATCTTCCTCTATATCTAAAATAATGAAATCCACAGGAAAGAAAAATTTATCCANTAAAATAGTCTTTTAAAGTTGTGGACGAGCTTTCCCAAGAGTTTCCTAAGCATCTCTTCAAAATTTGACATTATCCAAAGCTTAAGTAGGCATAACCGTCGAGCTCGTCGTCGGCGGCCTAGTTCAAATTTCCACATTTTGGTCCTTTTCGCTCCAAATTCGCTCTTTTTTGCATCTTTTTGCTCAAATGACCCTAATTCATCATTCCTAAAACAAAACATCAAAAATACCTTTCTTTAAAGTGCAATATCATTAAAAACAGTATAAAATAAGCATAAAAATCTCAACATATTTTCCTTTGGTCAACGCATCCCCAAACAAAGGGGCAGACAGAAGTGAAAAATTGGACGGTGCTCAAGGGGTTGAAGACTCGTCTTGAGAAGGCTGGGGGCAGTGGGTAGAAGAGCTTCACAACGTCCTTTGGGCCTATCGCACAACCGCACGTACTCCAACTGGGGAAACTCCATATAACTTGTGTATCGACACTAGACTATTATCCCAGTTGATATCGGAGTTCCAAACCCACGAGTGAAGACTTTCGACTCAGATAACAACGAGGAAAAGCTCCAACAACATTTGGATCTCCTCCCGGAAACACGCGATGTAGCCCATCTTAGAGCTGCTTCCTATCTCCAAAAAGTTTCTTGCCACTTCAACCAGAGAGTCGAGCCTCGACCTATCTCCATCTATGACCTGGTCTTGTGTAGTATTGAAGCCATCAATCATGGTCCCTAACACAACAAACTATCACCTCTTTGGGAAGGCCCATATATCGTGGCTGTCATGATCAAGCTTGAAACCTTCAAGCTCAAGGGTTAGGAAAATCTTGCCTCATATTTGGAACGCAAAAAATCTTCGCAAATACTAACAGTAACACTCCAGCCGTGCAGTCCACATATGTTATAACATCCCAACTCATGCATAATCAATGTATCTTAAATATTATTCATTTACTTTCTTATACATAAATGATATCTTTAAAGTATAATGACTCATCCACGAGTCACTTCATGCTCTCGACTCGAGAAATGCACAATTTCAGTTGTATCTTAGTCAGAGCACGATCAATCCCAGGGGGATTTGATCTAACCTCTTCCATATGGGTTAACATCGTTGAGTTTTTATTCTGATAAACAATCATGGATAGGTTAACAGTCCTTGGTGGGCTATACCTGACCCATTCTACACAGGTTCGTAAGTGAGCAATGCTCCAACAAACAATCTCGGATGGGTTAATAAGTTTTCAGTGGACTTCCATTGGCTTATCTTATGCAAGTTAACATCATCGGGTAACACTCTGATGCATAGCCTCGAAAAAATTAAAGGTCGCTGATAATTTATCCACATGATAACCTTGTTACATACTAGAATTTCTAAATCACATTAGATATCCACTGTGACATTTAAAATAAAAATTAAAAAAACACATGAATCATTCTTTGTTTTATCACTCCTCAATATCGAGTGCACAATCTGTGATGCCTCACCACCACCCATTTCCTCGCCGCAACGCATCGTCGTGACGCACTTCCACAACACATTGCGCCGTCCCGACACCTTGCCGCGACACAGGGCTGGAACGCACCGCTGCAACGTGTCGCCGTGACACACCGCCGGAGCACATTGCATCACTCTAACGCTTTGTCGCAACTCTTCACCGCAACGGTTCGCCACAACTCTTTACCGCAACGTTTCGCCGTAACTCCACTTTGCCACAACGCTTCACCGTAACACTTCGCCGCAACACTTTATCGTAACTATTCGCCGCAACTCTTCACCGCAACTCTTCGCCGTGCATGATGATTTTTTTCTTCTGAGAAGTCCTGGATCAGCTGAGGACTCCACCTCTACCCTCTCCTTCCAACCCCTATTTATAGGGTGAAAAATAATTTAAGTTATTTAATACTAATTTTTAAAATAATTAAAATAACCATTCAACTTCTCCCTGTTCGGATTCTCGTTGGTTTATCTGCTTGACTCCTTTAAGGATTATCAAATAAAAGCTCAACTCCCTCCAGCCTGACAATCCAGTTTCGGTTCGGATTCCCATTGGTTTATATGCTCCTTTGCGGATTGACAAATAAAAGCTTAACTCCCTCCAGCCGGCGATCCCGCTTCGACTTCCCCCTGTTCGAATTTCCGTCACTTTAGATGCTTAAGTCCTTTCCAGATTATCAAACCATATAAAAGGTTATGTAAGCATTTATTAGCAAAACATAAAATGTTAGCAAATTAGAAAATGTCAAAGCAAATAAAAGCTTATGGGAGGATTTGGAAATTACTGAGCATTGGAAACATTGCGTACAAAATAATACACACACACACACACACATAAGTGATGCTTTGATTCTTGATATTTTCATATGCAAAAAAAATAGACTCGTCCGAAAGTAGGGGGGCAACTGATATGCTGCTAACCAAATTTCATCATCCATCAGGAATCTCGAGGTAATATTTTGAGCAATAAATATTCAAATTTCAATTAAAAGTCATCCAGGATTTCAGCAAACTTATAGTCAAACTGATCGGTTCGATGAGACATATCTAATGATATAAAAGTCAGTCAAGTCCAATTCAAATCAAACCCATATCAAATCATTAAATCACTCTTGAAAGATTTTTAGAGGCATTTGAAAGGTTAAACAAATGTCGAATCTAGTGAGTTCATAGTTGAATCGAGCGTCTCGACAAGACGAATCAAACCAGCCCAAGATTGCTCAATTCCGACATCGTTAAGGCACCCAAATGTCCATCAAACGTCATATGATCAAGGGAAACACTCCGAACCATCAAATCAAAATGGTTTATATTCTTGCATAAATTGCATTCAAAACACTATAAATATAACATCGCCTCTCACATGAAGGGAGGAGGCTTGAGAGAGAACTTGAGGCCTTGAGAAGAAGTTCAAATCCAATATCATCTCTGCCATCGCCGTCCTCCGTCAACCACCACAGGCCACCGCTGATTGCCACCGACCACCGTCGACTATCGTCGGCCTCCGTCGACCAACGACCATCTGTGACCACCGCCGACCTCCGTCGACCACCACTGACCGTCATCGATCGTCGTTGACTACCGTCGACCACCGCCGATCTCTGTCGATCACCGCCAGCTAAACACCATCAGTTGACGTTGTACCTTAGAAAATCTAGTAACTCTTTCCCGTCTGTGAGATAAGGGGCTTCTGTAATCGTCGACTTATAGTTGATTTTTATAACTGAGCCAGACCCCGTGGTTTTTTTCCTTTACGGGTTTTCCACGTAAAAACTTATGGTGTCACCACAGATTGATTCATNGGATGGGGCTTCTGTAATCGTCGACTTATAGTTGATTTTTATAACTGAGTCAGACCCCGTGGTTTTTTTCCTTTACGGGTTTTCCACGTAAAAACTTATGGTGTCACCACAGATTGATTCGTTTTTATCTGAGTGTGTGCTGAATCCTCGCGCAACGCTAAGACGATAATTCATTACTCTACTGTCGGGAATTTTCTAGCACGCATCAAAAAATGAACATATCAAGGCAGAGATTATGGAGAAGGGCTCCAAAATAGTCATGTGGGCTTCATAAATTTCACACGCGAGATTTTTATTTTTTTTTTGTAGAGAGCTTTAAAGATCAAAATCTAAAGTTGCATTATGTCGAGATTCACCCGAGAGACTATAATTTTGAGGTTTTTCTAAAACTCAAGCCTCTATAGTTAAATCCCACTTATGAAGATTGAAGAACACTTTTAATTAAGGCTCATAATTAAACACTAAATATTTAACANACCAATGACCCTAATTCATCATTCCTGTAACAAAACATCAATGATATCTTTCCTTAAAGTGCAATATCATCAAAAATAGTGTAAAATATGTATGAAAATCTCAACATATTTTCCTTGGGTCAGCTACCAAAGGAAAAGAAATAATGGTTAGTGAGGATTCAACTGAAGGATTACTGGCTCCACCTTCAATGTTTGAAATCAGATCAAGTTCAAAGACTGCATCGCTAACTCGAACTCAGAAAAGAAATCGCAACAGGAGGATTCAGAAAGCTGTTAAAGCCTAGGCTACTAAGAAAACACCCGTTTAGGAAGAGCCTCGCCAAGAGGAATTTAAACTGTCAGAAATATGTCCACTGCTGTGAGGAAGCAGATTTCATCCTCTAGTGGACATCGATTGACACGAGAGTGTCTAGAAGATTTTTGCTACATTACCATAACTTTATAGATAGGATAGAGAGAAAAATAAGTCTAACATTATCACTCGAGGCAGCTCAGTTTTTCAGAGACTAGATGTCAAAAAGGGTTGTCCAGTCCGTGAGTTACTCAAACGAGTGGGACATACAATATCCCCTTAAGTGAAGAAAGATATTTTAAGGGACATCAAGTCCATGAAATAAAAGTCAAATGAAAATCTGTCAGCTCGCATTCCCATCTGGTTCCACCTGGGAAACAGGGTTGACACTACCGCTGTTACTACAGATTCCATCGCTACCAGGACCAAAGACTATCAACCAGTAAAGTCAATACTGGGTCCGAGAATCCTAGATATTCCTAGAAAGGTAAAATACAAAGAGGTTACCTGATATTGTATGTAGTCTACACCATGGGGACCATACTCTTCCTCCACATACCGATATTGCTGCTAGGACACTCCGTCCTGAGATATCATCTTCCAAGAGGAAAGTATGGATACCCAAAGTTGCTGCACCGATACAGTCCAGTGAACTCGCAGGGCAAGATCATGGAATGAAGCTACGGTGCAAAATATCTGACATCATCGCAAGGATTGCTAGCGAGATGGAAGAACAAGTAGAGGATGTACAGTAGGGTCTTAAGATTATTCAAGAATCGATAATCAAAGAAAAATTTGAAAAGCTCAGAGTCAAGTTTTCTGCGTTGGCTCAGGAATATGGAGTTTCCATCGATGATGATGATAAAAAGTTTGACTATAACGATTACCTCGAAGAAAATTTCATGGATGTTCATGTTATCGAGACCAGGGCCACTGCATCTGCGCAAGACGCTCAACCTTCTACTGAAGATAACACCATAGATGAGCTGCGTAGGGCTATCCTCTTAAAGGATGAGCAAGTCAGCCTATTGGAGAAAAGGATAAAAGTGATGGTTGCCGCCATGACTGCTATGGCCACCATTTAAGGGTAATCACAAGCACCGCAACTAGCCTTGTCGCAGATCAACCAACCAGAAATCATACATACTACAGATGAAAGAGGAGAGGTTGCCTCAGCAAACATGGATGAGCAACCGAAGAAAGATTCTCCACCGGGTGCCATGCCAGAGAAGGAATTTAAACAGATGGTCAAACAAGTTCGAGATGCGTTAACCCGATTTAAGAGTGGTGCATTGATTCTAAAAGTTAGACCTTATCTAAAAGAGTTCGATGATGTACCCTTCCTCAATTGTTTTGTTGCCCCTTACTTTGAAATTTTTTATGGAACTAGAAATCCCAGACAACACAAAACACATTTCCAAGGTAGTTGTGACAATATAAGAAATAACAAAGCCTTACTCTGTCAACAGTTCATCAACAACATGTCAAGAGTTGCTTTTGACTGGTATGTTGATTTGCCCAGCGAATCGGTTAAGACGTTCACTGAGTTGGAGCAACTATTTTTAAAGTGTTTTTCCAGAGCGCAACATCATGTTTCCATAGGGGAACGCATGTTGGAGAAACAAAAGCCAAACGAGACTTTAGTGGATTACATTTTGAGGTGGAGAAACCTTAGCATGAAGTGCGAACCTCAGCTACAGGAACATCATGCGATTGAGATCTACTCAAAAGCATTCATGGACCAGTATCTTTAATACTCAAGGGACTCACCATCAAATCTTATGAGAAGCAGTCTTCAAGAAGAAATCAGACATATGGATTCTCATGAGAAATCCAAAACAACCATAGTGTTTAAAAAGAAATCCATAATAGTCACAACTGTTGTTAAAAGAAAACAACCGATAAAGATATATGCAAAAACTCCTCGTCAATCTTCGTCACAAAAGGCTACAAAACAGAATAGCCAGTCTAACCAGCGACCGACTCAAGTTGGATCATCTCAGAATAAAAGAATATTTCTGACATAATGATAAAATATGGTGTACTCTTTCAAGGATGAAGTTGAATAAAAAATATTCAGAAGTATGATGAAGTAGCCCGAGTTCAAACTACCAGACCCAAAGAAACCTGAAGATGTCAATAAGAAGGATCAACAAAATTATTGCCCATATCATAGATTACTGGGACATATAATAGAAGAACGTTTCATCTTTAAGGATTGGCTCGAGAAAATCTCAAAAAAGGAAATATAATGATCCTGAAAGAGTATTTAAAAGAACATGAAAAATGTTCCATAAATATGATTTCGGTCAAGCCAATCTCTCCGATTAATCCGTTCACTAGAGAAAATGGATGGAGTGCAACTTTGAATATGCTTAAGAGGCTCCAAAAACAAATACAAAATTCATCAAAAAAATCTTCGCCACATGCCAGAAAAGATGGATGGGATACAGTTCAAAGAAAATCATCTAAGAAGATGTTAAATCAAATCTAAAACGCTTCAAACCAAACTACCGGTCAGAGTCTTCAACCCGCCAGGCTTGAGATGAAGCTTTCACTGCCAAAGCCATCATCATAAAAGTCAAAGAAAAAGAAGAATGTCATCACGAAGATTGATAACACAAAGGGTAGGATAGGGGCTGCCTCTACTAGATTGGTTGTCTCCAATTCGGGGAAGAAAATCTTCGAACCCCTGACTTTGTATGATTATCTTTTTACCCTTTCAGGGGCTGGTGAATATAATGATTGTTATTTCAGCTACAGTTTAACTCTTTCTAGTGATGATGTAATCGATTGTGACCAATCTAACTCTAATCTTGATGCCCAAAATAGTCCTTATATCGTACTTGAGTCCGATGAACTCGCTAATAATACTGAAGAAGACATCAATGATACTGCTTACGACAGCACCGGGAGCAAGGAGTCAATCTTCGAACACCATGACACACCACTCGCCCTCAACTTAGATCTTTCCAACAAAGAAGAAGCACCAGAAGATTCAAGAATGATACCTCAAGAAGAATAAATTATGGAAATAAACTTAAGAAGTGGGAAAGTGTTGCCTCCAACGATAGCTCCTGCATACGAAAAAAAAACAAATAGTAACTCAAGAAGAACTACCTTCACCTCTATAAGTAGAAGAAACACATAACCAAGAGAAAATTGGAGGGCAATACAAAGTGGATTACAAAGTTCTAGCTCATCTTAGGAAGTTGTCGGCCTGACTAAGCATTTATGATGCTCTGATCCTGTCAAAGGAGATGAGAGATGCTCTGATTATAGCTTTGCTTGACTTAGAGATATATCTAGCTCAGCTGGCGAGCACATCCACAGATGAAGTTTGTTTGTTGAAAGAACAGTCAGGGGTAACCTTCACAGATGAAGATTTGCTGCTTGGTACCACCGACCACAATCGACCACTCTACATCTCCGTCAACATCGAAAGATTCAAATTATCTAGAGTTTTGGTAGATCCAGAGCATCTCTCAACTTGATGAGTCTACAGACATTGCTCTATTTGGACATCGAAACCTAAGAGCTTATGCTTGATAAAATGATGCTAAGAGGATTTAACTAAAAAGGAGAAAGATCCCTTGGATGGATCACATTACTTATGAAGGTCGGAGAACTAGCAACAACCGGTAAATTTCATATCATCGACGCCGAGACCTCTTTAAACACTATACTTGGTCGACTGTGGATTCATGAACACAACATGGTTTCATCATATCTACATTAGTGCTTCAAATACGATAAGAAGGACAAGAATACTGCATCAAAGGAGATCTACAACCATTTTCAATTCATGAAGTCGGTATTCATGAAGATGTTGTCTACTATGCGCCACTAAAGAAAACTGTCTTCTCCCTCGAGATTCCGACAAACAAAAATGAAGATTCAGAAAAATCACAAAAGGAGACCATTCAACTCCTCTTCAACGATCTTCTGCCACCCTTCTACGTCAAATTTTGGAGCTTCTTTTGGTTCGTGCATCCGAGGTCAAGGCCGGGGACGTGGACGAGGAAGAATCAATCTAATTTTTGAACCAACTCGGCCAACCATTAATATTGTTGATGAAGACATATCTGAAGATGAAATAATAATGATAAAATAGAAGAAACCTCAGAACAAGATATCCTAAGAAGATACGGAGAAAAGTGAATGTGAAACAATGTATGATCGGATAAACCACTATGTGAATACTATGACCCTTACTCCGATCCTCCTGGTTGAGAGTTTAGAGGTCAAGGAAGTCCGTAGTGTTGGTTCAACGTTGATCAAATTTTACCATGCTTCTACATCTACTAATCTTGAAAATCATGTAATTTTGGATGATGATCCTAGTGAATTAATGGAATTGCCTTTTGGTTACTTTTTGCCTTAAGTACAAAGTTAATTCAACTAGGACATTTGCCAAAACAAATGCCAAAAGGTAAACTACAACTTTTTAAAAAATTATAAAGTGTTAAATGTCGAACTCCAAACTTAAAAGAGGGTCTCAGATTTAGTACAGTGGGACCAGTCGATTATTCAAAATTTTGTGTGGTTGTTACTAGTAAATCAAAAGAGGATTGCGTTGATATAGAGGATGAATCTAATGATCAACCAACAGAAGATGCTCCGTAAGAATTTGAGGATATAATCAAGTCAACTGTCGACGAGTTAAAGGAAATTAACCTCAGGATTGAAGAACAACCCCAACCTACCTTTATAAGTTCTTTACTCAACGATGAACAATCTTTAGAATTGATCAAATTGTTAACAGAATTCAAAGATTGCTTCACCTGGAGTTAAGATGAAATGCCAGGACTGTCAACAGAAGTAGCAGTTCATAAACTCGGGGCGGACAAAGTTATGACTTCTGTAAAACAAGCCTCAAAACGAATGCGCCACGAAATAGAACAACATATCATAGCCAAGGTGAAGAAATTAATAAACGCTAACTTTGTGTGGGAAGAGTAGTACCCCAAATGGTTAGCTAACATTATTCCAGTCAAGAAGAACAATGGACAAATACATATTCCAAAGATCTAAATAAAGCATGTCCGAAAGACGAGTTTCCGCTACCAATACCAGAAATGATGGTGGATATCGCTTCTACACACGAAATTTCCTCCTTCATGGATGGATCTTCGGGGTACAATCAAATCAAGATGGCTCCCAAGGATGCAGAACTTACAGCCTTCAGAACGCTTATCAACATTTTTTGCTACACAATGATGTTGTTTGGGTTAAAGAACGCTGGAGCTACATACCAACGAGCAATGACAAAGATTTTTTATGACCTCATTCACAACCAAGTAGAATGCTACGTTAATAATTTGGTCATCAAAAGTAGCAAAAAATAGACCATTTGTAAGATTTGAGGATCATGTTTGGACAGTTATGACGATATGACATTAAAATTAATCCCCAAAATTGCACCTTTAGCGTTACCTCTGGGAAATTTCTAGGATTCGTTGTCCACCATCAGTGAATAGAGATCGACCTGAATAAGATTAAAGCCATCTTGTAAATGCCTCCTCCTAAAACTTTGAAACAACTATGTTCTTTCCAAGGGAAGTTGGCATATCTGAGATGCTTTATCTCTAATCTCTCAGGTTGGTGTCAGCCCTTCTCGGCATTAATTAAAATGGATGCCAAATTCATTTAGGAAGAGAAATGCTAGCAGCCCTTCGAGGACGTTAAATAAAATTTAATAATACCCCCTGTTTTGGCAGCCCCTATCCCAAGGAAACTCTTATACTTTATACCACGGCCTTAGAAGACCTTCTTGGAGCCCACTTAGCCCAACTAAAAGATAAGGCTAAAGAAAACACACTCTACTACTTAATTCATCGTCCAATACTGATGCGGATGAGGTATCCACCTATTGAAAAGCATTGCCTGACACTAATTTTTGCCGCCCAAAAGCTTAGTCATTACATGCTCTCTCGTAAAATTACTCTAATCTCAAAAGTGTATGCGTTGCAATATTTGATGACCTGACCAACACTCTCCGGACGCTAGCAAGATGATCAGTGATTTTATTGCAATTTGATATAACTTTTGTTCCCCTCCGTACTATCAAGGGACAAATTCTAGCTAACTTTCTCGCTGCACACCCACTGGCAGCTTGTCCCCTCTCAACGTCGAACTATCTGATGAACAAATATTACAAATGGAATTCTCTAGTGCACAATGCTGGGAAACGTACTTCAACGGCGGTTCATCAACCAGAAAATACAAAGGCTCAGACACAGTTATACCAGGCCAAACAGGTATTGATTTGATCTTTATAACATCAGATAAAGGTATGTTGAGGTTCTCATACCACCTGACAGAGCCGTTCATTAACAACGAAGCAAAATATGAAGCCTTAATCATAGGGTTGGAGTTGACAGTTTCAATGGACATAATAGATATTGCCATCTACGGAGACTCTTAACTTGTCATACAGCAAGTTACCGGAAAATTCAAAATTTTTAAACCTAGACTAGCAGAATACCACCGTTACACGATGAAGCTGCTGGAACAGATTCCCAATGTGACTTTCTATCAGATTCCATAAGGAGAAAATGCCCATGTTGATGCACTTGCAAAACTCGTTAGGGAATTGGCATGTCCCCTGGAGGATTTCATTGAAATCACAGTATCAGGAAGACAAGTTTTCTCTCAAATTGACCTTGAAAATCTACACAAGCTCGGAAAAGAAGAAACAGTAAATGCGATTGCAAATATCAATGAAGATTGGCATAAACTATTAATCGAATATTTGCATACTAAAAAGCTACCAGAAGATAAGTCTGAAGCACATCACATCACAAAAAAGGCTATGTCATATGCTCTAGTAAGGGATGTCCTCTTCAATAAGTTGTTTGATCAGATGTGGCTACGGTGCTTAAGCAGAGCCGAGGCACAAATTATTTTTAAAGAAGTATATGTCAGATTGTGTGGCGCTCATCGGTCAGGGCCAAAGATGAAAATGAAGATCAAAAGACTCGAATACAATTGGCCAGTAATGATGTATGACTGCATGGAGACAGCTAGAAAATGTCACTAGTGCCAAGTGCTTGGGGTGGTCTTGCACCAACCTCCAAATGTGCTACAACAAACTGTTGCTTCGTGGTCATTTGAATTTTGGGGAACAAAGATAATAGGTCTGATAGACCCTCCATCTTCTAAAGGAAAATTTTTTTTTCTCGATGCAACAGACTACTCTAAATGGGTAGAGGTTGTACCGCTGCGAGAGGTTATAACACATCATGTCCTCCAATTCTTCAAAAGCCAAATTTTCTATCATTTTTGTGTACCGTGCAGAGTAATCTCCGACAATGGGATGACATTCAAAAGTACAAAAATCAACAACTTCATCAAATGACACGGAATATATTAGAGATACTCTACACTTTACTATCCTAGAGTCAATGGATTGGCTGAAGCCTTCAACAAGGCATTGGTATTGATTTTGAAGATAACATTAAATGAAAACAAAAGGGATTGGCACAACAAATTGCTAGAAGCTTTTTAGGCCTATCAAACAACGTTAAGGACTCCAACTCAATGTACACCCTACATGCTCATGTACCGGTCCGAGGTCGTGCTATCGTTAGAAATTCAAATGCCGTCCCTTAGAGTCATAGTCTCCAATCAACTTACAATAGAGGAAAGTGCAAAGGTCAGACTTAAATAACTAGAGAATTTTTAAGGAAAACGACTTGAAGCATAAAAACATTTGGAGCTTTATCAGGCAAAGATGGTGCAAGCCCACGACAAATTGGTCTGCCCAAGGATATTTAAATTTGGTGACCTCGTCCTTGTACTCAAAAGGAATATTCTTGCACGCCATAAGATAGGTGGAAAATTTGAACCAACTTGGGAGGGACTATTTGTCGTTGAAAAGGTCTACACAGGAGGAGCCTATAAATTAGTAGATTTTTGGGGTGAATGACCCATGTTGCCAATCAATGGACGATACCTGAAAGCATACTATGCAACTTGACATTGCTTATTGCCGCTTGATTTGAAAAATGTAAAATTTTGATTTTTTTGGGGGTTATCTATGTGGCCAAAAGTCTGTGACCAGGTCCAAAAATTTTGTAATTAACCTCAATTTAATGAAGAATTTGGCAAATTACACGCTGCAATTCTCTTTCCTACCATTAAGTTTAAATTTAATATTCTACTAAATTAAACAAAATAAATACATAAATAAATAACTTCTTCACCCAAATAAATTAAAATTTCCTCTAACTAAAAAAATATGTTTTGTTCTTGTTCATGCTAAGTTTCAGCTCGCTGATGTTTTTCTGTCGTCTGCAGAAAAATGTCAGGTCAGAAGCTGCTCTTTGCCTTCAAGGATGGCTGGAACCTCACACTTAATGAGGAGATGACACCATAAGGTGACAATATTGACTTTGACATGGAGTTCAATGAAATCAACATGAAATATAATGGTCCTCTAATAGATGTATTCAAGGGACAAGAAAAGGAGGGACTGCCCTTTCTTTTGAAATTTAGATCCAAAAGTAATCCCTCGCTAAAATGGAAAAAGGTGATAAGACAACATGATCCCATGGAAGGAACCAGCCGTCTACCATCCATGGTAGCCACTCTGGCCAGAAACTTGGTTGCTCCTAACAACGATACGGAGGAATCAACGGAGAAATGCCAACCGACGTAAGCACAGAGCTCTCTTGAGAGAAGAAAAGAGACGTCAACAACAAATAGAAAACCAACTCATCTCCATTCCAGAGGGACACATCTATAATCTAAATATGAAGGAAACTTCTTCCAGCCTGCCAACCACAGATGAGGAGCCTGGGTATGTTCAAGAGCCAGAAGTATCGCTAGCCTTGGATGAACTTTGCGTAGGTTGCTCTACTTGCAATGTTGAAATACCACCACAAGCGTCAGCTACAAGAGCTTTTGTCGAATGTCCAGACTGTAATGTCCTGCACTTGGAGCATTTCAGCACTCTTAAAGAATATGCCTCTAATGAAGATCAATCTCAGACCATCGATTGCCAGATAGAGGGGGCATATATCCTAATGGGTACAAAACAATATGACCCACGGTATACTGAGTTCTATGTTCCGATGGACACCGAGTATTATAAAATCTTGTTAGAGGAAACACCGGCACCAGTCTGGATTCGTATCAATAATGAAATTAGGGAATTGCCCGCGCTAGCTGCCCGTCCTTAGCACAACAGAGTATTATAAAATCAGCAATGTCAACAAAAGAAGCTTTGAGTTTTAAGAAGAAGTCCGTGGAGAACTCATCAATATATTCGAAGACTAGAATTGTATAACAGGATTTTTTTCAGAAGAAGATGAAAAAACATTCTAGATTGTATCTTTGACTTACGATACAGAGGTCGAGCAGGCTTGCTCATGGAAAGAACCTACTCCGAGCCAAGGAAATGGATGAGACGAAAGGGAAGGATCACAATACATTGCAGATGCTGCTATAATTTCACGAAAGACCGGCAAGGAAATCCTCCGGGGATTCTCAGGTACGATCAAGTGGATCTCATGCTCCCGTTGATCAAACGGATGATTAAACGAATGGTTTGATGGAACATAATGTCAGTTGACTGTATTCCAAACAGTTGCATCACCCACAGATATGACGAGGGAGACTGCATACATCCTCACATTGATCATCATGATTTTGTAAGACCCTTTCGCACGGTCTCATTCATGAGTGAAAGAAATATTCTCATTGGGAAGGAAATTGATGCCATCGGCCCCGACAAGTTCCAAAGATCTGTAGACATTCCTTTGCTAGTAGGTTAAGTGCTTATTCTAAAAAGCAACGATGCAGGTATTGCCAAGCACTACATTTCTGAAGTATAACGCCGTAGGGTGTCTGTGACTTTTCGACGGATGGAAAACAATAAAATACCGTTTGGATTTAAGCCGGATCCTAAACTTGAAGAACTGCTATTTTATGAGCTATGGAAGGTTGCACCTTTAGGCGCACATGAATGGAACTCTTGTCCTGGAACGTGGCTTAGATGGTCAGCTTGATCACGAGCTCACTATGCAATGGGACAGATATTTAAAGGGTTTCTCTTTCTTCTCTACTACATTACAAATATGATATGTATCAGACATGATCAGTCCATGATATGTACTTGACATGACACATTCCGGATGTACCTTCATACAGTTTGCTTATTGTACTCTTTTTGAGGCATTAGCCTACTTTTCATCTGTAACATTTTATTGAAGCAAATTAATGAAATACATTTCTTAAAATTTGTCTCATGGTTCAATTGCCCTTCTTGAAGCCATTGAACCATGCGTTAATTCGCAACTACAATGAACGGAGAACAAAACAACAAACATTTAATGATAAAAAATGAAACTTTCGAATGAAAAAATGATGTGAAAAATATAAATTATGATAAATTTAAAGTAAAAAAAGTCTCTTTTGAAAAATCAAGCAACTAAAATTAATATTTGAAAAACATATTTTTTAAAATTAAATGTGATAAAAACAACAAGAAAAGAAATTAAATTTCTCGAGTGGTTTCTCTTGATTTCAAAGTTTCTTACTTCTTGCTCGCGCAGCACGACCATCCTTGCCTGCGCTAACTTTTCACATCACCGTGGAGTTGCACATTCTGCACCAAAACCCCACAAAATTTTGGATACCTTCCTCAAAAAATGTCAACCTCTTCACATGCCACATATCTCTGAATTCAACACCATGAAATATTTAGAAATATCAATTCTTATTTTGAATCAGTGACTACCTTCTGATTCACCCCTTTTGAGGTCGTTCCTTACCTTCCGACGCTCTCTACCTGTCAATTCTCATTTCAAATCAGTCACTACCTTTTGATTCACCCCTTTCAAGGTCAATCCTTAACTTCTGACATTCTCTTCTAAGATTGACGCTTACCTGACACTTCTCATTTTGAATCAGTCACTACCTTCTGATTTACCCCTTTTGTAGTCGGTCTGTACATTCCGACACTCTCTCTTTTTGAGATTTACATTTACCTGTCAAATCTCATTTTGAATCAGTCACTACCTTCTGATTCACCCCTTTCGAAGTCGATCCTTACCTTCCGATGCTCTTCTTTTTAGATTGACTCTTACCTGTCAATTCTCATCTTTAAATCAATCACTACCTTCTGATTCATTACTTTCAAGGTCGGTCCTTACCTTCCGTTGCTCTCCTTTGAGATTGACCTTTACCTGTCAATTCTCAGCTTAGAATCAGCCACTACCTTCTGATTCATTATCTTCAAGGTCAGTCCTTACTTTCTGACGCTCTCTCTTAAGATTGACCCTTACCTGTCAATTCTCTTTTCAAATCAGTCACTACCTTCTGATTCACCCCTTTTGAGGTCAGTCTTTACCTTCTAACGCTCTCTTTTGAGATTGACCCTTACCTGTCAATTCTCATCTTTGAATCAGCCACTACCTTCTGATTCACTACCCTTTGAGGTCGGTCCTTACCTTCCGATGCTCTCTCTTGAGATTGACCCTTACTTGTCAATTTTCATTTCGAATTAGTCATTATCTTCTGATTCACCCCTTTCGAGGTCAGTCTTTAACTTCCAACACTCTCTCTTGAGATTGACCCTTACCTATCAATTCTCATCTTTGAATCAACCACTACCTTTCAAGGATGGTCCTTACCTTCCGACGCTCTCTCTTAAGTTGAACCTTACCTGTCAATTATCGTTTCAAATCAATCCATAACTTCTGCTTCACTTGTTTTGAGGTTGTTCCTTACCTTTCGACACTCTCTTTTGAGACAATACTTAAATTTCAAATGAGTACATTGTAATCAGGCCTTAACTTCTGATATCCTCATTTTAAGGTCGGTCCATAACTGCCTACTTTCTCTCTTGAAACCGTTACCTAAATTTCAAATCCTCACTTTAGAATCAATGCCAAAATTATGATTCTAATTTTTCAGGGTCGTTCCCAAACTTCCGACTCCCTTCTGAAATTAATACCTAATTCTCAAATTCCCACTTCGGGATCAGCACTTACATGATGATTCCCATCCTATAAAAACACTTGAAACCTGAAAACACTAAAGCCCACTCTCTAATCCCCAACAAAAGTTCTTACCTCTTGATTTCAATCAAAATACTTACCTGCTAATTCCCCAGTGGAAACCAATAGCACACACAACTCTACACATTTCTTCTACGTCTGCTGACTTGAGAGTCTGTATTGGTTTTGCTAAACTTGTCCGTCAAAGCTAATATGCGCGGTATGCTTGTCCGGCACACCGAACCTATTGGGGTCCTTTTGTTGACCTCACTTTTGGTTGAGGTGTAGTTTTTCTCTTTAGTAGCCTAGGGTCTAGCCATAGGACTTTCCTATTGACTATTCTTAGTGAACTAGAAAAAAACACCCTCACCATTAGAAATTCTAAACTCTTCTTTACTCAACTCGAAGTTCCACATATTCATCGTAACCTCTAGCACTTAGTAGGTGAGGTCATTATGGGGGAGCTCAAGGACAGTTCGTATAGGGCTATTTGACCTTAGGGTTGACCTTGGGTGTTGGTCTAGAGCTAAGGCACTCACTTCACTCACTATCACTCACTGCCCTAAACCAAAAGTTCCTTGACTTTGGTCGCTTGAGTCTTTGTGAAACTCATTTAGATGGTCCCCTAAACATACTAGCCTTAGCTAAGACAAGTACATAGAAGACCCAAATGATGTTTCTAATGGTCCATGGCTTACTTTTGGTGGTTATTTCCACAATTTGACCCAAAATACTCAAGCTGACCTTTTGCCCCTAAACTCCCCCAAATTACCTAAGTACACTTTAAACCTTAAATTTGGTCAAAGTTCTAACATTTATCCGAAAATATCCAAACTTGTTCAAAAATCATTTCAAACCTTTTGAAAACACCCAAGTTACCCTAAATCACGAAAGATTGTCAAATTACCAAAGTGCCCCTTACGGCCCCAAAATTTCAAAAATTCTAAAGAATCCCAAAAATTCCCAAAGTATTCTAAATATTCCCAATTTCATTTTTCTAAACTACTAAATGACCAAATTTTGCCAACTTGACCACATTTGACCAAGACCCCCAAATTTGCCTTTAAAGGCCCAAATTTCCCAAAATTCAACTCAAATCTCCATAAATTTAATCTTAATCTCCTCAAATTTCAATCCCAAACTAAAATTCACCTCCAATGTGATAAAAAGAAACTAAATCCAAGCTCAATTGGCCTATTCTTTGAGCCCAATTTTGATTTAGATCAAAGCCCCAATTTTGGCCACATGACCTAATCTTATAATATTGAATGCCTTAACCCCAAAATTGGCACCCAATTTAAGTTAAAAACTCTTCATGAGGTTCCTATTAACCATTTTCAACCATCAATTTGGACTTAGCAAATGGTTACCCCAATCTAGACCCAAGTCTAGCCCAACAAGCCCAAATTGACCAAATCTCCAAATTCCTTCAAATTGACCCTCCAATTGAACTCAAAACCCTTTTCATACTTCACCAAAATTGTTCCTTACAATCACTTACACCAAATGAAACATTTATTTGGACCAATTGACATGGCTAACCTAGCCCAAACCCAATTTTTGGTCATTTGCACCCACTTGAACCCATGCACTAAATGTAGCTTAACCACCCCAAAGCCATCAAATTAATGACTCCACAACCATTAGTTAGACCCTAAGACTGAGCCAAAACTAACCTAAGCTATGTGAGCCATGGACCAATGGTGCGCTAAATTAAGGGGTATGTTTTCCAAATATGCTTAAGCTTAAGATCGTTTTGCCAAAACTAAACCTTAGCCCATTAAATTGCTGTGACATATTCTCCTAGGTTCCCTAAGCTCATAGCCACATCCCCCCGGCATAGTCACTGGATTAGCCAAAATTGAGGACCACCTCCTCTTGAACTTCACCCAAATAAAACCAAGAGGCTACCTCACCAAAATGAGATGTTAGAGCCTCTCTGCCCTCCACCTAAGCACCATTTTTCACCCCTCAATTGGCCATGATAGCCACCCCTTGGCCATTTTAATAAAAGCTTCTCCCCCACGCTATGAGAGGGGTGTTGAAATTTTCTCAGAGGGAGACCTCCAAATCTCTTCGTAAGCATCCTTAAGACCTTCACAATGCAATACAATCACTCAATTGCCCTAATTCCTCTTGTGTAAACCTAATTTTGAGCTCAAAAATTTGGTAGGACATTCTTTAAAACTCCACCAACCTGCAATTACTAGTGCCCACACCTTCTGAACAGTAAGAGAAGGTAAAGCCCCATCAAATAACCCTCTGAAAGAGCCCATAACATAGCTCTAGACCATCATCTGAAATTGAGCTTGGCCAATTCATACCTAGACCTTACACCATAGTAAGAGGCTCAATTCTTAGCCTTTTTGGACCTCAACAAACCAGTCGAGCATCTCTAATTGAAGCCTCCCCTCTTAGAGCCAACGTATTGAACTTCTTCTCTTCTCAAGTTTCATTTGATTCTTCATTTGCTTGGGCTTAATTTCATTGCATCTTAACTGTATGGATATGTTTCTCTAGTTTAGAAGAGCATTTTAAAAAGAAATTCACTTAATTTGGTTAAGAAATGAGGCAGATATTAAGCTTGGAAGATGGACGGTTCTAGGGTTAGGCTATCGGGGATGATGACGGAGAGCCGTTCGATCAAGCGTGTATCAGATGGACAGTCAAGATGAAGCCCGACAGCGCTTCGGGACATAAACCGCAGGCTAAGTCAGTGCTGAAGTGGATGGTGGCATCTAACAGGAGCACGTCGGGTGGAGCTTCAGAGATGCCTAGGATGATGTGGCGCCGCACGTTTAAATAGATAAGTAGGGAATTAAAAAATTCAAAAAATTACCCTTAACTTTAAGAATCCATATCTTGGTGTAAAACAATAAAAAATAAAATAAAATAAAAATACCATATTTCTCAGTGAATAGAGGAGAATAATGTGGATCAAATTTTGTGTCCATGTAATGCATATTTTATTTTTAAAAAATTAATTAGGGTTAGGAGTATTTTGACTTTCCATGCATATATGCATTTCATCATAGGTTAAATTTTTGGCATGTTGTAGCCTCTGTTAAGGAGAACATTCTTTGATTTTTCCAATGCTAGAAAAAACCTCTAGACAGAGATCCATATTTTTCAAGTTTATGTACATTATTAGCTTAAATTAATCATAATAATTAGCATGTTACTTAATAAAATCCAAGAAAATTTTGGAAGCTTTATGATGACCAAAGAACCTTTAAAAAAATTTCTTATGAGCCAAGTCATTCAAAAGAAACCTAATTTGCCTAAACCCTTAAACACTAAGGGAATTAATTTTTGAAAATACAAACATCAAAATGACTTGATTTCTGATCTCCACTATTTTTTATGATCCACAGACTCCCCATAAAAATTTCAAAGCATTTTGAGTCCATTTGATGGCCTTAATTGATTTTTCAAGTTAAATATCCTTTTTAGCACTAAAATGATTTTAATGATCAAAATATAACTCAAAAAATTTTGAAAACTTATTTTCTGAGTTCTCTGTGACCTATTTAAATAATTAAAAATTCATAAAAATCACAAAAATAATAAAATTCATGGAAATATTCTAAATTTTCTTATAAGAATTTAGAAGTAATTGGAATATTTTTCCTGATTTTCTAAATAAATATATTGTATTTTGAAGCTTAAAATAATTATTAAAGGCTAAAAAATGGATTTCCACTAAAATAATTCCAATAAATAAGAAAACCACAAAAATAAAAAATTTGCTTCTCTGGGTTCTCTGACCTCAATGAGATTTTTCAAAAATACAAAACTTTATTTTCCCTATTTAAAATATTTTATATTTAATAAATACCCCAAAATTTAAAATAATTCTAATAATTCAAATAAAATTCAAAAAATCATGAGATTTTGTCCAAATGGCTCTTTGTTCTATGTACACCTCTAATGGAAATTTCAAGTTATTAGGCTTCACCTTGGGCAAGTTAGCAAATTTTCTTTTAAAAATCTCATTTTTTTACATGAAAATAATTATATAAATTAAATTAAATTTTTAAAAATTGCATTTTCTCCTCAGATGTCTTAATTGATTCATGAATGAAGTGGAATAAAAATTTCAAAGTCATTTAATTCGAATTTGACAAATTCTGACGTGTTAGAGCCTTAGGGGCAAAAGTGTAATTTTAGAAATTTGGCCTTAATTAACATTTAGGCTTAATTCAAGGAGGAAAATGAGCAACCTCTGATATTAATCAGCTTATTTGGATGATTGAAATTAAAGAGGGATTAAATGGTAAAAACCAACATCACTTTCCAAATTAAAAGGATAAATTAATAAATTTCTAAAATATTCAAATTTGGAGGTTTATTAAAATTAAATAAACCTAGGACTTAAGGGTATGAATTTTGAAGTCAATAGTTAATTAATTTAATACCCCTATTTCATTTTCAATTGAAATTCAAATAATGAATCATTATCACATAAAACTTAACCTTTTCTAAAGTAATTAAGACACTCACCTAGGTCTCAAGGGCTTAGTAGTGATCTAAGTTAAATCAAGACTGATTAAATGAGGATTAGAAAAGCAAACATAGCTAAAATTTAAGACCTTTAAAATACCACAAGTCCAATTATGAAAAAAATTTTGCTAAGTGTTCCAACAACACTAGCTTGCCCTTTTTATGGGTCTTCATTCACATAATCTTTAAAATTAAATTACAAATAATAATTACCCTACTCTTTGGGGTAATTAGGACATTAATGTTCATTGAGCATTAGGGCATTCATAGGATGAATTAGTAAGCAACATAATATGTTTAAATGAGCTCGAGGCTTTTCACCAGGTGATAAGAGGGAAGCATGGACTTGCTTCTTCGTCCTTACCTGTTGGATACCTCAGAGGTCTACTGAACTTAATATGCTTTTTTTAATAAAATTATCCTTAATTAAACTCTTTAGGACCCACCAAGATATGACATAAGGTTAAGAAAACTACAAAAACCTTACTTTTCTGTCTCTACATTAACTGCCCTCACATGCATTTTAAGTTTGAGGTAGTAGAACAAGAATACTCGCCATGTACGCTTTTTATAGTTTACAGTGTTTTCTTTCTTGTGCTTTTTATACTTGCAAGACTTGCAAACTAAACAATGATGTCACCCTGCATGAAAAATAAAACTATTAGGCTAGCCACAAAACCAAAATTAAAACTAAAACTAAAATCAATAAAGATAAAATTCACCCTACAACATTCAAAATATAAAAAAAAAACTTAAAATTTAATCACAAAAATCACACAAAACAACAACTACAACTAAATTAAGACGTCTCTATTGGATGATCGGGAACCCCTTGGAGGAGGTAACCTACGATTGCTGACGAGGCTTCCCATAGTCTAAATGAAATTATGGAACTCATTAAGTTGAGTTTAGTAAATTCATTTGGACAAAGTGATTCCAATAGAAAATAATGGTGCCAAAATGAGGGAACCGTAGGATCCTAACCGGTGTTACTCTAATCAACTTTAACATCCCATGAAAATTTAAAGAACTACAACCATAGGGCCACCTGATTTGACATCATAACTTGACACCCTAGAAAACTCAAACTTGCTATGGCAAGGAGCTTGAAAATAGCATGGTGGGCAGCAAGAGCATCTTCAATAGTAAAACATAACTTCACCAGCTAAACCAATTCATTCCGTAGAATTAAACAACCAAGCCATAAGGTTTTCAGGTTGTATGCTTATGCAACATAATTTCTCACCTCATTTTTAAGCATTTTTATAGCTCTGTTGTACAATCTAAGCCCTAACTTGTTTTGAGGATTTCAAGGTTATCCTTTATTGTGAACATCTTCGAGGCTATTTGTGTGATTGCATCACAAAACTGTAAGCCCTAAATTAATAAAATTTGCAGGATGAAACACTCAAATAATTTTTCGTCTAAATTGAAGCCAAAAAATAGGATAAATTGTGAAGTCACTGAGGTTCTCCTCTGGATCCATGACATCCCCTAGTTCTTCCACCTTTGGATTATATAATAAAAATTTTCCAAATTTGAACCATTCCCCTTTCACACATCTTTGTCCGATTTTATTGAAAAGTCCTTTCTTTTGAATTCCTTGAAGATAATATTTCTTGATTTTTATTAAGAGTTTTCTTAGATGACTTCGGTCATTTAAGATGTAATTAACTATAAGGGTTTGCACTTATAAGAAGCATTTCTTGAACCCAACTTAATATAAACCCTATTTAATTCTTAAGATTAATAATGGAAAACTGTCAGAAAATAAAACGGTTTCGCAGACCAAACTCATACCATATATTTCTTAGTTTACTTGATCGAGTATCATCCTCAAGTCTTGTGTTTATCCTTCGGGATAGATATAGGATTTGAGGTATAACGCTCTTTTATTTGAACTATAAAAATATGAGGTCAGTTTGATTTCATAATTTTCTAAACTTAAATATCCTTCAAAAGTGAGCGACGGGATTTCAATTCCGGTGACCAACAGCCTTCTATGTGCAACTGCTTAACCAAAATAGTGCTGACAATTGAGAAAAAAAAATATTTTCTCACCAGTATCCTTTAAATTAAAATTACATTCTTTAATAGCCCAAAATGCTTTATGCTCCAATTCTACTTGTAAATGATATCTTTTTTTTCCAAAAATAAGCCTAAATGGGGACATTCCTATATGAGTCTTATAAGCAGTTTTATATGCCAATAATGGAGTATCTAATCTAGCAGACCAATCTATATTATAGGGATTTACAACTTTTTCTAAAATTCTTTTAATTTTATGATGATAAGTAGTTGAGAATCTATGCATAATATCATATTTCTTAATTAATTTTCAATTCACTTATTCCTAAAGTAAGATCCTACATCTGTAATAATTACTCTCAACATTCCATATCTTATAAAAAATATTTTTAATGAAAAATTTAGATACATTCCGAGCATCACATCTAGATACAACAATAGCTTCAATCCATTTGGACATAAAATCAATAACAAGTAATATATATAAATTTTTAAATGAAGGCATAAATGGTGCCATAAAATCTAATCCCCACGAATAAAAAATTTCAACTTCTAATGTGTAATTTAGAGGCATTTCATTTCTTCTAGAATTATTTTCTACTCGCTGACATCGATTGCATGTTTTAATATATTCATTAACATCTCTAAAAAAAGTAAGCAATAAAATCCAGCTTGTAAACTTTTATATGCATTTCTATTTGTTCCAAAATGTCCTCAAAATTGAGAATCATGACATCTTTCAATTATATGTTGATTTTCTTCAAAAAGCACATATGTTCTAATAATTAGATATTTACATTGTTTATATAAATATGGTTCATCCCAAAAATAGAATTTGGAATCATAATCAAATTTCTATAGTCGTGGATTTATAATATCAGGTGGTATAATATCACTTACAATATAATTTTCTATATTTGCATATCACGACACATTGATTTCGTCACTACTATATAATTTTTCATCAGGGAAATTTTTAAAAATTTCATTTACAAAATTATTTAGTATTTCTCTTTCTAGTTTAGATAAATAATAAGCTATTTGATTATTATTTCCCATTCTATCAAATACAATAAAATCAAACTCTTGCAAAAGAAGTTTCCATCTAATTAATCTTGGTTTAGCATCCTTCTTTTGCATTAAGTATTTAATAGCAAAATGATCTATATGCACTATACATCTGGTTCCAAATAAGTAAGGTCTAAAGTTATCAAAGGCATAAACAATAGCTAATAGATCTTTTTCAGTAATAGTGTAGTTAATTTGAGTATCATTTAGAGTTTTACTAGCATTATATATTACGTTAAAAACCTTGTTGTGCATTTGTCCTACTACAACCCCAATAGCATAATCACTAGCATCACACATTATTTCAAATTGTTTTTCCCAGTCAGGTGGAAATATTATAGGTGCAGTGATTAATTTTTCTTTGAATAATTCATATGCTTTATGCATTCCTCATTAAAATCAAATTCGTATCTTTTTTGTAGAAGTTGGCATAATGGCTTAGTTATTTAAAAAAAAAAATTTCTTTAGCGCATGTAGACTCCAACATGTCCTAGAAACCTTCTTTCCCCTCTAACATTAGTAGGAGGTGGTAATTTTTTCAATAACTTGAATTTTTGTAAGATATACCTTCATGTCATTTTTAGAAATTTATGCCTAAGTACAATACCTCTAGCAACCATAAATTAACATTTTTCGCAATTTAGTACAAGGTTGATTCTTTCGCATACTTCCAAAAATTTTTCTAAATTATTTAAACATAATTCAAACGAAGTTCTCAATATAAAAAAATCATCCATAAACACTTTCATTCCATGTTCAATAAAATTGCTAAAAATTGACATCATACATTTTTTAAATGTTGCAGGTGCATTGCATAGTCCAAAAGACATTCTACGAAAAGCAAATGTTCAATAAGAGCTTGTAAATGTTGTTTTCTCCTGATCCTCTAGAGCAATTAAAATTTGGTGATAACTGGTATATCCATATAAAAAGTAATAATATTTGTTTCCAGCCAATATATCAAACATTTGGTCTAGAAAGGGTAAAGCAAAGTGATATTTCCTGGTGGCCACATTTGATTTTCTCTAATCAACACAAATTCCCCAACCTGTAACTTATGTTATTGGAATTAATTCATTTTTTTCATTATTTCCAACGATCACTCCTCCTTTCTTCAAAAAAACATTGAATTGGACTTACCGAAGCACTGTCTGAATTATGAAGTATAATTCTAGCATCTAACCATTTTAAAATTTCTTTTTAATAACTACTTTCATTATTGGGTTTAATCTCATCTGAGGAATAGCTTTAGGTTTTTATTATCCATCTAATAGCATCTAATTCCTTTAATATCCGCTAAAGTCCATCCAAAAGCCTTTTTATATCTTTTCAACATCTCAATTAATTTTTATTCGTGAGTTTCTGTTAATTCAGAAGATACAATAATAGACAATGTCGATGACTCTCTTAAAAACACATATTTTAAACAGGTAGATAATATTTTTAGTTCAAGTTCAAGTGGATTAATACTTGAAGGAATAAGATTTTTATTATCATTTTCCAAAAAATCTAACGTTTCAAATTTATCCTATATATAATCTAAATCTTCTTTTATTATTTCGTCCGTATTTTCAAAAACTTATCCTTTAATCTTTTTACAAACTCTTCTTTAAACTGTTCATTACTCAGATAATTTGTTACTTCCATCCTAAAACATTCATTATCTTTTTCTATTGCAGGATATTTCATAGTCTTAGCAATATTAAATGTTACTTCTTGATCATTAACTCTCATTTTTAATTCTCCTTCTTGCACATCTATCACTTCCCTTCCTGTTACAAGAAATGGTCTCCCCAAAATAATAAGTATCTCTTTATTTTCCTCCGTATATAATACTATAAAGTCTACCGGGAAAATAAATTTATCTACTTTTACTAATACATCGTCTACAACTCCTTAAGGATCAGTTATTGATCGATTAGCTAACTAAAGAGTTACAGTAATAAGAGAAATCTCTCTTAAATCTAAACATTTAAAAATCGATAAAGAAATAAGATTGATACTTGCTCCTGAATCACATAAAGCTTTTCCAAAAAAAATTTCACCAATAGCACAAGGTATAGTAAAACTACCAGGATCTTTTAATTTTTCAAGAAGCTTTTTTTGAATAATAGCACTACACTATTCACTGAGTGCAACGGTCTCATGATTTGTAAACTTCCTTTTCTTGTTTGGTATATCCTTCATAAATTTCACATAACTTAGCATTTTATCCAAAGCTTCAACGAAAGGAATGTTTATCTTTAACTTCTTAAGGACTTTCACTAATTTTGTCAGTTGTTTATCTTTATTCTTCTGCTTCAGTCTTTGAGGAAACAAAGGTAATGGTTTTTCTAAATGAAATTATGTTTATTCATTTTCATTTTGGTCACTTCCAATTTCTTCCTTCTTTTCATCAACTTCAGTTTCTCTTTGGATCCTTGTTTCAACTTCTTTTCCGCTTCTTAATTGAATAAATTTAATTTGCTCCTTATTTTGATCTTTTGGATTAACTTCCACAGTACTAGGAAGAATTGTCGAAGGTCTGTTACTAAGTGCAGTAGCAATATGTCTTAATGGATTTTCAATATTTCTAATAGCAGTCACTTGATTTTGTATTTGATTTCTCATGTTTAACATTACTTCTTCCATTGTCAACTTCTTTCCCTTAACTTGTGAGTTAGGGTTAAAGTTAAATTCAAGAGAATAATAAGGTCAATAATTAGGATTTCATTGGTTGCTCAAATTTTCAGAAGGGATTCACCGAATTGTTATAATTATTCTAACTAAAATTTTGGTGATTCTTCCATCCAGGGTTATAATAATTAGAATATAGTTTGTTATTTCGATTATTGATAACATTTAAAGTTCCATAAGATGATTGAGTATCAATTATCTGTTCTAGTGAATTTTCCTCTAATACTGAGGGAATTTGAGAATAGTTCACTCCAATTTGATCAATCTTTTTGAAATAGTAGCAATTTGAGATGCCAAAATAGATATTGCATCAAAGTCAAGAATACTAACCACTCTCTTAGGTTTACCCTTTCATTGGGCCATTAAAATTTGTTAATATCCATTTCTTTAATTAAAAAAATATGCTTTATCAAAAGGTTTTGACATTAGTGATCCACCTGTAGCAGCATCTATAACAGTTTTAAGTGATCCTACTAATCCATTATGAAATGTTTGAATTAATAACAATCTGGTAAAGCATGGTGTGGACATTTTCTAAGAAGATATTTAAATCTTTCCCGAGCTTCATATATTTATTTCTCCTTCAAACTGACAAAAAGATGCAATATCGTTTCTAAGCTTAACGGTTTTCAAGGGTAGAGAATATTTACCCAATAAGTTTTGTGATAGTTCTCCCTAAGTTCTGATAGAACCAGGTGCTGGTGAATTTATCCAAGCTCTTAGGTCTATCCCTTAATAAAAAAGGAAAAAGTCTAAGCCTAATAACATCATTAAGCAGTCCGTCATATTTAAAAGTAGCACAAATTTCAAGAATACTAGCAAGATGTAAGTTAGGCTCTTCAGTAGCTGTTCTTCCAAACTGATTATTTGGTAGCATTTGGATAATAGCAGGTTTAAGCTCAACAGAATTAGCAGCAACAACAAGATTTTGAATAGTCAAATGAAGTTCATATACTCACAGATTAGCACAATCTTTTAAAGGTCTTTGTCAATTTTCATTAATTTGATTATCTAAGTTATTCGCTATTTTGTTTAAGTTTTTAATTTCTTTTTGTTGTTTTCAAAATATTCTAATAGTACGTTATAATTATGAATTGTAAGGTACTAAATCTTCACATTCAATATTTTGCATAAACAAATATAATAAATAAATAAAAATTTCTTAAAAATAATTCTTAAATAAAAATAAATTTCTTTTGGATTTCTTATTTTTGTTTAATTTTTTTTAATTATATTATCTCTAAAATCCCTAATTTACAAAATCTATTTAATTTTCTGTTACCTCATCCGGCAATGACACTAAAAAGTTGATCCACGATGAAGTATAGTTGTGTCAAACATATAAAGTTGACTCCGCTATGCAACAATGCCAAAAACTTGCTGTAATCTTGGATAAATAAGAAATTTAAGCAATTAATGTTGGGATTTTACACAAGTATACGTATTTTTATCAAGTGATAAATGATTTTCTATTTAAGCCCCAAATATCGATCCCACGGGGATGGTTTAAATTTGAAATGACAGATTAACCAGGAAATTCATAGAAAGTAAAATGAAGTTACTGTCACTAATTTCGAAAGTTAAGATATTATCAGAACTAAATTATTTAACACTAACAAAACCGAAATGCAAAGTTTAAACTGTAACTACTAAACTATTAAACCATGTTTATGTGAAAAAGTATATTTCCCACTACAATGAGATTTTGGTAAAATTAGATGAGATAAATTGTTTTAATATGTATTGTGCCAAATAAGACCAGTTTTAACTCTCTACTCTTAAACAGAGTTATAGAAAATCATTAAGTAACCACAGGTTTATTCCCTAAATCCATGGCTAGAGTAGGAGGATACTGACTCCCACACAAGAACTCCCATCTCCCTTTACCCGAAGGCAAACTCTGACTTTAGATCTTAAACACTAAGATCAAATTGGGGATTTTAATCTGTAACCCTAAAATTTCCAATTCTACACCCAACAATATATATTTCGTTATTTATTTGCACTTAATTCTATAAGCAAAATTCTCCTTCATGGAATCAAATGTGATCCTTACTCTATCGTAAAACTCATACTCCATTTCTTAGATCATATATTTCATAAAAAATTTTAACAATTCAATTAGCCAGATCAAAAATTAAATGAAGTGGGGAGAAAGATAAAGGAAAATACTCAAACTTCATGAGAAAGATACAACAAAACACAAATTTTATATATAAAAGAAAGTTCATAAAATATTATAAAAAGAACAACACTTACCTGGAACTCTTTTTCAAAGCAAATCCCTTATAGCCTTTCCTAGGAAATATAGGAAGAAGAAATCTCTAACTTTTCTCCTTTTCCAACACTCTTAGAGAAAGATTCACACTTAATCTCAACAAAAAACTCTAAATTCTTAAATACAAATCACTAATAGACTCTAAAATGGTGGTAGAATAAAGATGGAAAAGTGTATAGTATGTAAGAGAATGAGTGGTGGCGAGGAATGACAAAAATGAGTCAATTTTTTGATAAATTTCAGCCCCAAATAGAGACTAGAGTTGGTTATCCAATAGGTGCATCCAAAAACTCTTTAGGAAGTGTCCAAATTTGTTGAATCTTCTAGTAACAGAGTCTGAACCGACACTGGTGCCGAACTGCTCCGTCGGTCCCTAGTCTAGCACTTTTGGCATTGCAAAAATTTTCAACTTCTCCATTTCAACTCCAAATTTCATCCTTTTTTATTCATTTTTGCTCCTAGTCCTAAAATTCAACAACCTGCAAGTAAACATTAAAAATACATTCCATTAAAGTACAATATCACCAAATGAGTATAAACTATAGGTCTAAAAATGCATATATTCTTGGTGTATCATGGACCACGCCTTATGTTCCAAGAACTTGTCTAGCTTGATCTCTTCTATCCATTGGATACTGGCACGATTGGATGACTCTCCATTATCATCCTCAGGTGACCTAACCTATGAGCAGTTCACAATAAAACCTTAAGATCTCTGCCTAGGCTCAACCAAATCTCATGGGGTTTGTTCCTAAACCTTCATCTATTCAAGAAGAGCATATCTATATGGCTTATACAATATAAAATGTAGTAAATATGTATGAAGAATCTAAACATGCTCGATTCAGGGTTAGAGATCAGTACCTTCGTCTGAGAGGGGAGGCCTCAATCAGATTCTTCTGGTAGCTTTGATTAAGTCCAACAAACCTCTAGATGAAGTCCTAAGACTTAGTGAATTATTTATGTATGAATTCAATCAAGGTGGATTTAAGGTGCTGGTTTAGAGCTATGCTAGAGGCTATTTCATAGGGGGTTTTTGCGAGGAATCAACTTCTCTCACTATAGGAATGATGTGTGTACAATTAATTGAAGTTTGGTGCACTGTTGTGGAGTATAGAGATCTATCCTGGTTTTAAGGCAAATTTCAGTGGAGCAATTGGCTCTAAAGGGTGGCTATTAGTGGCTGAGAGCAAGCGGATTGCACTTAGAATAGTTTGGAGAAGTGATCTCGTACTCAATGGCCTATGCACAATATAACAATAGTTCTGATGGTATTTTTCACTTACATTTCCTTATTTTCCAAAAAAATAAAAAACTTGATCCTGAAGAAAAATAAGAATTTAATTTTTTAATTTATATATATTTCTATTGGGATACTACGCAAGTATACGTATCGTTATCAAATAATATAAGACTTTTTATTAAAACTTTAATATCAAACCCATAGGGAAGATTATGCAATATGCACTTTTTAGAAAATTTTTCTATTTTTAAAAAGATAATTTCATAAACTAAAAATAATTTTTGTAGGAATTCTAAATTTAAATATTTTTAGTATTTTTGATATTTTAACTAAATAGTAACAACTTAAAAAGATAACTAAAGTTTTTATAGAAGAAAAGTATTTAATATGAAAATAACTATCTTCTTATCATGAATCAATAATAAGTATAAGAATTCTGTTGTGGAAGTATGCAAATTGTGTTGTGCCAAATATCATCAATAATATTCTTTACCCTTACTAGAGATGCTATAAAGAACATTGGCTAATTTAAAGTTTGAATTGTTTTGAAGACCGGCTAGGCAGGGAAGATACCAGTTCTCACTCTAGAGTTCCATTGATTCCCACCACTTGGGGGCAAACATTCTCGTATCAGAACTAAAACAATAAACCAAGTTAGGGGTTTTAACCTATCAGTTTAAAGTCCTCTAACTCTACATTCTTCAACGAATATTTTGCTATTTATTTGCACTCAGTCATATGAACTATATTCTCATTCATGCAACCTCATGTGATTCTCTGGATTGGCCTAATGAAGAAGTAAATGAAGTGCATGAATTTAAATCAACACAACTTCTTCAATCATTAAAGATCAATAGTCTCCATAACTTCCATCCAAAATATAATTACTTATCATTTTAAGAAGAAAGATAAAAAAAACTACTCATAATCCATGAAGAAAACAAAACCACACTTTAGTTTAAAAGAAGAAATCATTATCAAACCAACAACAAGTCTCGACTAAAACCAAAGATAGTCTAAAACAAAAAAGATAAAAACTTATCTCAAGTTCTCCACCAAACTCTTGAAGTTCCTTTGAATTTCTTTCCTTTTACAATCACTTAAAAAAAAACAAAAAGGTTAAAGTAAATAAAAAGTGATTCCCGAAAATCTCTCCGAAATAACTCCCTAGAGAAGAACTTTCAAAACTTGCCAATATTTTTAGGACTCGTTTCTAAGTCCACTCTTCTTTCTTTTATAGTTTTCCAAGAGGTGCCTTGGCATCTCTTCAAAATTTGTCTTGATTTGATGTATTTTCCCAAGAAAAGCATCCTTTCATGATAATTTTTGTTCATGGTGATTACAACCATCTATTAAGCCAATGGGTGCCTCAAAAACCTCTTCGAAATTCATGAAAACTAATTTTACCCATCTAGTAAATGCCACTGGGGCTTAAGCACGGGGTCTTGACACTTAGGTGCAGCCTTCTCAATTTAACTGGCGCTTAAGCGCTGGATTTGGCATTTAGGCGCCAAAACTCCTTTGCACAATTTTTCACCTTTTTGCTGCAAATTTGATCCTTTTTCACTCCTTTAAGCATTTTTTCCATTCTTACTTCTATCTGCAAGAAAAACACAATAATACCTTCCATTAAAGCGCAATATCTGAAAAATAGGTATAAAAATGTGTCTAAAAATAAAATATATTTTAGGTGTATCAAATCCCCCAAACTTAAATTGTTACTTGTCCTCAATTGACACTTCCATCTTTAAAAACCAAATATGTATGATATGTATATGAGTTTCTTTAGGAGTTACTAAAATTTAGATTTAGAAATATTTGTAGTCAAATTTAGAAAAAATAATTAGTAAATGAGACCAGCTTAAAGTTTGAAAATTTTTAATGTTAAGAACTATGAAAATATGAGTTCCTACCTAATTCAGAAATATTGTAAGTTCTCTAAATTTAGATTTTAGTTCTTCTATTTTCTGTTCTTAAAAAATTTTTATTAAAAATAATTTTAATTACTATATTATATTTGTAAGTTTAAGATTTTTATCAAATCTTATACTTTTAAGAAGATCAAATGTAGAACCAATTTTTGATTAGGCACTAATCCTCAAGTTTCTTCTCCCTTACATCTCTTTTCTTTTCTTTTCTTCTCTTTATCTTTTGTTTTTCTTTTGTTTTTCTTTTTCTTTTTCTTTTTCAGACAAGGATTATTATATATGGATAGGTCTTTAATGATTTTGAATTCCACTTCTCCTTTCGTAATGTAAAGTCTTGATATAAAACTTTTACTTATAAATATAATAATAGTTTTGAAAATCATTCTAATAAAAGAAATTTAAGTATTAAAAATAAAATTCTAAATTATCTAAATTTTTTAAAAATATAATTTTCTTACTAAAGATAGTCACTTATATTAATCATTTTCTACACTAAAAATTTTTAACTTAAAGTTTTTCTTCATTATTTAAAATTTTAGCTAAATTTTCTTACTCATTTCTAAAATCAAAATTTACTTCCCTAATATAACTTCATATACATAATAAATTTTTCTTTTAAAATCAAATTCGCTTATAATATATTTGAGAACAAATTAAATTCCAGTTTTGAAAATATTTCTCATCCCCCCAAACTTAAATTTTTAACAAATTAAATAGTTTAGCATCAGATAATTATATAGGTGGGAATGAAAATTTAAAAATAACATGCTAAAAGGAGTTTTAAACCCTAATTATACAAGTGTAAAACTAAAGACTGGAGTAAATATAATTTCTGATCAAATTTTTTATATTTCCATTTTAGTTTAGCTTGTAGAGATTCAATAGACTTCTAAATAGTGGGTATAAAAGCAAACAAACACTAACATGATAAAAGAAAATACACGACAGCAATTTCTGAATTTTAAGTTTAAGATCTAAGCTAGTAAATTTTCTACTTTATAACAGATATGAAATTAAGTTAAGTTCTAAACTAACTAAATCACAATACATACACAGAAACAGTTACTACCCTAAAATTTAAAAAAAAAATATTAGCTACCACAAACGTCATAATAATAAAACATAAACGAACAAAACACAACATAGTCCAAAACAACATGCAGATGCAAATGTAGCAAGCTCAGACCGCATACTTCACATCATATTACAATCATAAAATGAAACTCTCAGCTCTACTCTTCATCCTCAGAATCACCGCTGTATCATTTTTCTGCAGGCGCATAATCAGGATATCGAGGATATGGAGTAAATTGCACTCCTGGTTCACCTCTAATCAGACTCTCTAAAGATGAGTGGAATTGATCCTCATAATCACTCTTCCTTCTACTATAACTATTAGTATGATCTGCAAAATGCTCTAAATTTTCTACCTTATCAGCAGTAACATTGATATTATCCATCATCTTATGCAGTAACTCATCCTGATTCTTAGTAGAATCACCTGTAGATGTAGAAGCACGTGAAGTAGATGGTCTAGATGATGATGCAGGAAACATCTCTAATCCATAACTTCTGGAAAATCCTCCTCTTCAGCCAAAAATCGAATTCTCAGAATAAGTCTTCACATTCACCTTTGTGATGGGCTTTAAAGGTAACAAAACTTACTCCCAACTATCATAATTTACTCCAACCTGCTCGCATAAAGAAAATATGAATGAACGAAATCCCATACCTGCAACAGTAGCAGTAGCAGCTGAACTGATGATAGTGTGATAGATCAGAGTCCCTATGTTGATGGGCTTTCCTTCCTGAATGTAATAATTCAACGTTGCTCTCTCTGGTCACTTCACTGAGATGATTGGTCGGAAGTAGATGAGCATAAATTAAATAGTGTCAGGCCTTTGAAGGTGCACATAACTTTGAAGTTGAGAAATTTACTCTCCCTTCATTGGTAATCAACCAAAGTCCTCTCCCAATAGTCAAGTATGAAATAATCTCGTCTAATTCCGCTTCCGTAGGACTATAATTCACATAAAAACATAAATTCTCCGGTGGTAAATGGTAAAACAATTTGATTACCTCTTGAGTAAGAGGTTCCAACTTCCCTCAAACCATAACTCGATCGTTTTTAGCCTATAGGAGATTTGCATAAAACTCCCTCACAGCAGAAATCACCGCGACAGTAGAGGAACAACAAAACTGTTCCCACTATCGGCGGACTATCAGGTTTTCCACTTCTCTACCTCGACTCTTAAAACATTACTCTTAAATCAATTTTTGTGACTGTAGAGCATCACTATATCGATCTTGAGCTTTTGTACTGACAAATTTGCTCTAATCAGATGGGCTCTTTCCTCTGCTTCTTTTCATTCTTGGTGTCATTCTACAAATTTGATAAATTCCAAAAATAACTTTAAAAATTAAGTTTAAATCAATGAAATAAACTTCCAAAAGCACTAACTAAACTTCCCAAGCAATTTCCATAGACTTTCTCCACTTTTCACCTTGAATAGTAAATTTACAAAATCTTCCAAATGTGCTTAAAATATAAGGTGAAAATTGAAAATTTTGGCATAGAAGTAAAGCTCTTACCTCAAGTAACTTGGATCTAGCAAATCTCACTCGATTCCACCAAGAAATCTCCAAATTTAACTTGCCCTAGCCCTCAAAATCATGAACTTGAGTTGGGGAAGACGATAGAAGGCCTTAAAAATGGTATTTTTGGACTAAAAATTCAATTTTAACCGTCTGCAAACCGATTTTCATGAACCGGCGCTTAAGCGTGGGTAAGTGACCCTTAGGCGCCTGCCTCTCGGGTTGGCTCACGCTTAAGCGCAAGATGTGGCGCTTAGGCGTGATTGCACAATTTTTGCAGTTTTTAATTCTAAGTAAAATGCACTATTACCCTAAGCAAACAGCTCCTAAGTGGTCTCATAGCACTTAAATGACTATTTTTACTTATTATAACTCCCTTCTCTCTCAAAACTCTCCATAATATTTAATTCAATTTGAGGCTAAAAATAACATAGATTTTCACAGAAACAAACTCATATTAATTCAAAAACAAGTACAAACATATTTAACACTTATTTCTTTCTCTAAATAGTCTTGGATGAGAAAATTTTCCTAAGTACAAAACACTTAACACACGTTTTACAATAAGTGATACAAACACTAAACACAAGACATAAACACTAAAACACTTAAAAACATGACTCCAAACACACAATTCCTAACACTTAACTTAAGCCACTCTTCATTAGAAGGAACGAATTCTTGTCGCTCAGTAGACTCTCCAAGAATATAGAGTTGATAAAATGGACGGTGCTGACGAGCTCTAATACTATCATCTTCGATCCACTTTTGCTTAAGGAACATCGCCTTATCTGCACTATATAACTGATATGACTGAATTGCATCCTAAGTTGCCACTCAATATATTTTAGAAGAGTTTTCAATTTAAGCACCTTGCTCTCTTATACAGATATAATATTCTCCATCTTATTAATCTTCTCTGATATCCCTTCAATACTAACGGCTAAGAAATTGTTATACATCTCTTGTGCACTTTGACTTATGAACTTCTTCCACATTGCTTCTTGCTTCTTCTTTAAATCCATCTCCCATAAAGACATTTTCTATAAATCTCTCTATTTTTTAGACTTTTAGGGCTTAAAATAATCCGTGGTGAAATTCCTTCACAAACCCCTTCTATTTATAGGCATAATTCCCCCTCATAACTTCTAAGCATGACTAGAAACTACTAAGACACCTTTATTCCAACAAAAATTGTAGTTACACCTTCTAGAAATTTAAATTCACACTTGTGATTAAGTTTTCGCTTAAACGTTGATCTAGCTCGTAAGCACCAGTGCACATTTTTGCACCAGTCAACTTAATGTCCAAATTCTTATTCTAACATGTCTAGATCACTAAATAAAGTGTAAAAATCATTACTAGCACATAATAAACTAAAAAATACTAACCCAAATTTCTTAATTAGACTCAAAACAACAATCAAAGCAAAAACACACTGATAATTATGGGTTGCCTCCCAAAAAGTGCTTGGTTTTACGTTGTCAGCCCGACGTAACCAGTGCTCATTAACCCAACCTCATTCCATCATTATATTTATGATGATCCCCTATATAATGAGGTTTCAGTCTCAGTCCATTCACTTTAAAAATTTTCTTAGAATAAAGATCTTTAATATCCATAGTTCCATAAGGATAAACTTTTATCACAACAAATGAGTCCATCCGCCTGGACTTAAGTTTGCATGGAAATAATCTTAATCGTGCATTATATAGCAAAACTTATTGCCCTTACTGAAAATTTTTTATAAGAATCTTTCGGTCATGCCACATTTTCATCTTTTCTTTATAAATCTTAGCACTCTTGCAAGGCTCATTCCTTATCTCTTCAAACTCATTTAATTGTAACAATCTTGTCTCACTAGCATATTTCAAATTATAATCGCACTCTGTAATAGCCTAATATGCTTTATGCTCAAGTTTAACTGGTAAGTGACAATTTTTCCCAAATATTAGCCTATATGGTGAAATTCTTATAGGAGTTCTATATGCAGTTCTATAAGCCCACAAAGCATAGTCAAGTTTGACTGACCAATCCATTTTTATTGGATTCACAAATTTTTCCTTAATTATTTTAATTACCCGATTGGATAATTCAACCAAACCACTTGCTTAAGGATGATAAGCAGCAGTAATCCTATGATTTATACAATATTTCTTTAATAACTTCTTTATAATGACATTTCTAAAATGACTTTCCCCATTAGTAATGATAACTCTCGGTATCCCAAATCTACAAAATATGTTTGTTTCCAAAAATTTTGCAACTCTTTGAGCATCACTTCGAGGTAAAGCAACAACTTCTATCCATTTGGATACGTAGTCCACTACTAACAAAATATATAAATTTTCGAAAGATGGTATAAATGGTCCCATGAAATCTAATCCCAAACATCAAATGTTTCAACTTCTAACATATAATTGAGGGGAATCTCGTTCCTTCTAGAAATATTGCCTACTCTTTAACATCTATCACAAGTTTTGATATAAGCATTAACATTTCTAAAAATTGTAGGCTAATAAAATTCAGATTGTAGGATTTTATATGTTATTTTATCAACACCAAAATGTCCGCCAAAATCAGAATTATAATATTTTTGGATAATTTCATAAGTTTCTTCTAATGGTACACATCTTCGAATGATCAGATCCTTCCCTTATGTCTTTGCTTCAATAATAAATTTCCTCATTTGTAGGTATGTTATTCCATAGGGTTTAATATCATTAACCATATAGTTCACAATGTCGGCATATCACGGAACACGCCACTCATTTAAAGTGAACAATTTTTCATCTGAAAAATGTTCATTAATTTCATTTTCAGAACAAAGTAGTTTTTCTAATTCAAGCTTGGAGAAATGATTGGCAATTTAATTTTTAGTTCCCTTTCAATCTACTATTTCAAAATCAAATTTTTGTAAAAGAAAAATCCATCTTATATGTCTCAGTTTAGTATCCTTCTTTTTTATTAAGTACTTAATAGCAGAATGATCTGTATGCACTATACAAGAGTTCCAATAAAATTATGATCTAAAGTTATTAAAGACATATACTATTGCTAATAACTTCTTTTCAGTGGTTGTATAATTAATTTGAGTTTCATTAAGAGTTTTACTAGCATAGTAAATAACTTTGAAAATTTTATCATATCTTTGTCCTAAAATAACTTCAATAGCATAATCACTTGCATCACACATAAGTTCAAAAGGATTTTTTCTAATTTGGTGAAACTATAATTGGTGCAGTGATTAATTTTTATTTTACTAATTTAAAAGCTTTTAGGCATTAGTCATGAAAATTGAAAATTGTATCTTTCTCCATTAAATGGCATAAATGCTTAGCAATCTTAGAAAAGTCCTTAATATTATTCCAGAAGAATTCATCATGTCCTAGAAAAATCATAATTTCCCTTACATTTATTGGATAATGTAAATTAGCGATCACTTGAATTTTAGCAAGATCTACTTCGATACCATTTTTTGATATTTAATGACCTAATACAATTCCTCCTACTACCATAAATTGGCATCTTTACCAGTCAAGAACTAAATTTGTTTCTTCGCAGTGCTTAAGAACTTTAGATAAATGTTCTAAACATGAGTCAAATGAAGTTCCAAACACTAAAAAAAGTTCATCCATGAATACTTCAATCCCTTTTTCAATTAAATCACAAAAAATACCATTATAAATCTTTGAAAAGTAGCAAGGGCATCACATAAACCAAAGGGCATTCTTCTAAAAGCAAAAGTACCATAACGACTGGTAAATGTTGTTTTCTCTTGATCATTAGAAGATATTTGAATTTGGTGATAACTGGTATATTCATCCAAAAAATAAAAGTATTTATGCCCAGCTAATCTATCCAACCTTTGATCTAGAAAGGGTAGTGGAAAATGATCTTTCCTAGTAGCAAGGTTTATTTTTTATAATCAATGCTTATTGGCTACACTATAACTTTTCTAGTAGGTATTAACTCATTATAGTCATTCAGAGTTACAGTTACTCCTCCTTTGGTAAGAACACAGTGAATTGGACTAACCCATGCACTATCTGAAATAAGGTAGATAATTTCAACATCTAACCACTTTAAAATATCTTTCTTAGCAACTTCTTTCATAACAAAATTTAATCTCCTTTGTGGATCAACCCGGCGTCTGCAGTTTTCTTCCAAATAAATTATATGCATACAAATTGAAGGTCTGATTCCTTTAATATCAGCAATTCTTTATCCGAAAGCTTTCTTAAATTTTTTTAGAATTTAATCAGCTTTCTTCTTCCTTTGTTAACTTTGAGGAAATTTTAACAAGTAAAGTAGAGGAATCTCCTAAAAAGGCATATTTTAAATGTTCAGTATAATTTCAACTCAAGTTCAGGAGGTTTTTCAATAGATGGACAAAATGATTTATCTTTTTCTATCGTGTCCAAAATTTCAAAAATTTCTTGAACATAACTTGAATCTTCCTTAAAAAGGTTTACACATTGATCTAATTCCTCTTCTTACTCATGTTCTAAAGCTTTTTCTTTAGATTTTTCTTCATAAGTAGTCTTGAAATGGCACTATATCATATAACATCCATTCTACAACATTCATCATCTTTACCTTTTGTAGGGTATTTCATTGATTTTGAAATGTTAAAAGTAACAGTTTGATGATTGACCGCATTGTTAATTTCTCTTTCTGCACATCTATCATTGCTATTCTTGTGGCTAGGAAATGTCTCCCCAAAATGATAGGTATCTCTTTATCTTCCTCTAGATCTAACACAATAAAATCAATAGGAAAGATAAATTGATCCACTTTCACAAGGACATCTTCTATAACTCCTTTAGAATAGGTTATTGAATGATCTGCTAACTGCAAAGTTACAATAGTAGGGGTTATTTCTCCTAATCCCAATTTTTTAAATATTAATAATGGCATAAGGTTAATGCTTGCACCTAAATCACAAAAAGCTTTCTCATAAAATCTGTCTACTATTGCACATGGAACTGTAAAGCTACCAGAATCTTTAAGCTTTTCAGGAAGTTTCTTCTGAATTATAACTTTGCACTCCTCACTTAGTGCAATAGTCTAATTATCTTCATACTTCCTTTTTCTGTTCAGAATATCCTTCATAAACATTACATAGATTGGCATTTGTTCTAAGGCTTCAGCAAATGGAATATTTATTTACAAGCTTCTTAAATATTTCAAGAAATTTTGAAAATTGCTTATCCAACTTTTGTTGTCGAAATCTTTGAGGAAATGGAGGTGGTGGTTTTTCTAAATCAATTTTTAGCAGAGAAATAAGTCTTTCAGAATCTTTGGAAGCATCCTCTTTTGATTCTTTAATTTCTTCTCTCTCTACTTGAATCTATTTTTGAACCCTACTTTCCAACTCTCTTCCGCTTCTAAGTTGTACAGCTTTAAGTTGCTATTTTTTCTGTTTTTTGGATTTGATTCAATATTACTAGGAAGTGTTCCTGAGGATCTGTTACTTAATGAACTTGCGATTTACCTAAGTTGATTCTCAATATTTCTAATTGTAGCTCCTTGACTTTGTAACTGATTACCCATTTGCTCTTAAATTATGTATTACTATTGAAACCTGGAGGATGAGTAGATCTATAATTAATATTCTCTTGGTTGTTCCAGTTTCTCAATGGCTTTTCTTGGTTGTTCCCACATTGTTTATTATTACCACTTGAGTTGTTATTCCAGTTAAAGTTGGAATGATTCTTCTAACCTTGGTAATAATAATTGGAATATGGGTTATTCTGCTTATTATATATGGCATTCAAAGTTTCTAATGATGCTTGAGATTCTACCATTTAGCCTAATGAATTTTCTTCAATCATGGAATTTGGTTGAGAAAAATTCATTCCAAATTGGTCTAACTTCCTTCAAATTGCAGTAACTTGATTTGCTAACATAGTAAATGCATCATTTTCATGAATGTTGGCTACTTTCTTTGGATTTATCCTCTCAGAAGGCAATTGAAAATTATTGGTAGCCATCTCCTTAACTAAAACATAAGCGTCATGAAATTGTTTTGACATCAATGAACCACCATCACTGACATTGATAATAGATCTAAGAGAACCAATTAATCCATTATAAAAGGTTTGAATTATTAACAAATCTTGTATAGCCCAGTTTGGACACTTTCTTAAGAGTTTTTTAAATCGTTCACCTGCTTAATGATAAGATTTCACTTCAACTAATTAAAAGATGTAATATCATTTCTAAGCTTCACAGTTTTTTATGATGAAAAATATTTAGCATGAAATTTTTGTGCTAAATCACCCCAAGTTCTGATAGATCCAGGTCTAGACGAATTCAACCACATCTTAGCTTTATCCCTCAGTAAGAAAGGAAATAACCTAAGTCTTATGGCATCATCTAAAACACCATCATATTTAAATGTAATACACAATTCTAGAAAATTGGTAAGATGTAAATTTGGATCTTCAATGGGTGATCCCCCAAATTGATTATTTGATACCATTTAAATCATAACTCGTTTAAGCTCAAATGAATTAGCCACTACAGTAGGTTTTTGAATACTGCAATGAAGTTCATTTACAGTAAGGTTGGTATAATCTCTTAAAAGTCTAAACTCTTGATGAATTTCAACATTTGAATATTTTGGTTTGTCATTTCTATAATTATTTTTGAAAATTTCAAGAATTTTTATTTTTTTGGTTTTTCTGATTTTTTTAATAGTTTTTTCTAATTCAGAATGGTACGGCACAAGTCTTTCAGAACCTGGACTACACATACACTAACAAAAAATAAAATAAAATGAAATAAAACATAAAAATAAGATACAATATTTAAAGTTTAAATAAGACTTTCTAAAAATAGAAATTTACTTAGTTTCTTCTCCGGCAACGGCGCTAAAAACTTGATCCCGTACTCAATGACCTATGCACAATATAGTAATAGTTCTGATGGTGTTTTTCACTTATGTTTTCTTATTTTACAACAAAACTAAAAACTTGATCATGAAGAAAAATAAGAATTTAATTTTTTAATTTATATATATTTATATTGGGACACTATGCAAGTATATGTATCGTTATCAAGTAATATAGGACTTTTTATTAAGTCCTGAATATCGAACCCACAAAGAAGATTATGCAATATGCACTTTTAGAAGTTTTTCTATTTTTAAAAAGACAATTACTTAAACTAAAATTTATTTGTAGGAATTTAAAATTTAAATATTTGTGGTATTTTTGATATTTTAACTAAACAGTAACAACTTAAAAATATAACTAAAGTTTTTGTAAAAGAAAAGTATTTAATATGAAAATATCTTTCTTCTTATCATGAATCAGTAATAAGAATAGGAATTATGTTGTGAAAGTATGCAAATTATGTTGTGTCAAATAGGAGCAATAATATTCTTTACCCTTTCTAGAGATGCTACAAAGAACATTAGATAATTTAAAGTTTGTATTGTTCTGAAGACCGACTAGGAACGGAAGATACTAGCTCTCACTCTAGAGTTCCCTCGATTCCCACCACCTAGGGGCTAACATTCTCATATCATAACCTAAAATAATAAACCAAGTTGGGGGCTTTAATCTGTCACTTTAAAGTCATCTAACTCTACACCCATCAATGAATATTTCTCTATTTATTTGCACACAATCATGTGAACTACATTCTCATTCATACAACCTCATGTGATTCTTTCCGATTGTTGACTGAGACAATACCAGCCTGGTTCTTACATGTTCTCACAATAAATTTTAACATCTGGATTGGTCAAATGAAGAAGTAAAAGAAGTGCATAGATTTAAATCATCACAACTTCTTCCATCATTAAAGATCAATACTCTCCACAACTTCCATCCAACACTTAATTACTTATCATTTTAAGAAAAAAATAAAGAAAACTACTCAGAATACATTGAGAAAATAAAACCACACTTTAGTTTAAAAGTAGAAATCATTGCCAAACCACTAAGAAGTCTCTTTAAAGATCAATACTCTCCACAACTTCCATCCAACACTTAATTACTTATCATTTTAAGAAGAAAAAATTACTCAGAATCCGTGGAGAAAACAAAATCACACTTTAGTTTAAAAGTAGAAATCATTGTCAAAAAGTACTCAGAATTCATGGAGAAATCAAAACCACACTTTAGTTTAAAAGAAAAAATCATTGTCAAACCAATAATAAGTCTCAATTAAAACCAAAAGTAGTCTAGAACAAAAAGATAAAAACTTTTCTCAAGTTCTCCACCAAACTCTTGAAGTCCTTTTGAATCACTTCTCTTACAATCACTCAAAACAAAATAACAAAAAGGATTAAGTAAATAAAAAGTGGTTCCTGAAAATCTCTCTGAACTAACTCCCCAAGGAATAACTTTCAAAACTTGCAAATATTTTCAAAACTCTTTTTTAAGTCCTCTCTTCTTACTTTTATAGTTTTCCAAGAGGTGCCTTGGGATCTCTTCCAAATGTGTCTTGATTCAAAGTTTTTGCCCAAGAGATGCATCCTTTCATGATAATTTTTGTCCATGGTGGATACAAAAACCTATTAAGCCAATGGGTACCTAAAAAACCTCTTCAAAATTTATGAAAATGGAATTTACTCATCTAGTAACTACCACTGACACTTAAGCGCGGGGTCTCGGTGCTTAGCCACGACCTTCTCTAGTTAATAGTCGCGTAAGTGCCGGATCTGGCGCTTAGGCGCCAAAACTCTTTTACACAAATTTTTACCTTTATACTCCAAATTTGATCCCTTTTCACTCCTTTAAGCATTTTTTCATCTTTACTTGTATATGCAAGAAAAAATTCAAAAATACCTTCCATTAAAATGTAATATCTCAGAAATTGGTATAAAAATGTGTCTAAAAGCACTAGATATTTTAGGTGTATCAAGAAGCTCTGGTGAGATATTTGTAGAGTTTCCTTAAGGTTCCAAGAACTCTCTTCCATAGCCATGGAAATTTCCATTTAAAGCCATGGCTGCCTAATGGTGCTCAGGGCTTTGAGTTAAGTGCTAAAGCTTGCTGAGGTGGAGGGAAGAAAGGCTCCAATGGCCAATGGCAGTGAGCCAAGTAAGTGATGTTTAATTTTGGGTTTTGGGCATTTGGCTTTCCCTTGGGGTGTCTATTTTCGATGGCTAAGGTGTTGGTTGGCCATAGTTTGGTCACTTCTTGGCTCAGGGTGGTCAGGGAGCTACTACTGATGGTTAACTCCTCAGGGTAAGTGATGATGAAGAAGTTATTTAAGTTTATGCCAAATATGGGTTGAAATACCTTAAATTAAGGCACCATTGGTCCATAGCTCACCTTAACTCCTTTAGGTGGGTCTAGCCTGGTCCATAGGGTGTACTTGGTGGTTGTGGAGTCATCAATATAGTGGCTTAAGCATTACTAAGTCAATTTTGGTACATGGGTTTAATTTGGGTCAATGTGGCTAGAAGTTGGGTTTAACTTAGGCTAGCCATGACATTGAGCTCAATTGATTGATCAACATTGTTAAAATAACTGTCATGAAGGTTTTTTTTGTGAAGGATTGAAGTAATTTTAAGTTTAATTTGCAGTCATTTGGGATTTTGGTCAATCTGGGCATATTGGACTAGACTTGAGACTAGGTTGAGCTAAGGATGGGCTAAGTCCAAATTGATGGTTTAAAATGGTCTATAGGAATATCATAAAGAGTTTTCAACATAAATTGGGTGTTAACTTTGGGGTTAGGGTATTGAATTTGGTGGAATTTGGGGACAGCCTACTTATGTCAAATTTGTGGATTTTGAACTTAGGTTAAAATTAAATGAAATTGATGCTTCATTAAGGCAAATTAAAAGTTAAATTTGGTGTTTAGGAGTGTTATAAAGAGTTTAGGATTCAAATTGGGGAAAATTGAGTAGGCTATAAGGTTCAATTAGGTGAGAATAGGTCATAGGGCCAAAATTGGTGGTTTTGATTTGGATCAAAATTGAGCTCAATGGGTGGGGCAATTAGGCTTCAATTTGGTTTGAATTGATAAAATGAAAGATGAATTTGAGTTTTGAATTTAAATTGAGGGGAATTGGTGCCAAATTGATGGGCATTTTAGGTGAATTTAGAGAAATTGGGCCTTTAATGACAATTTGGGGTTTTGGTCAAAATGGTCAAATTGGGTTCAATTTAGGAGTCAAAATTGGTTTTGAAGATATTTGAAGTGATTTTGGATATTTTGAGTAAGTTGGCGGCGTCAAGGATATTTTTTTAATTTTGGCAAATTTTGGGGTATTTTGGTAATTTTGAAATTTTTGGTTTGAAGTGGGCAATTTGGGTATTTGCAAATGATTTGAAATGATTTTGGAATAAATTTGGGTATTTTGGGAGAATTCAAGGATTTTGACCAAATTTAGGGTTTCAAGGGCTTTGTGGTAGTTTGGGTGTATTTAGGGGCTAAAGGCCAAGTTGGAATATTTTGGTAGAATTGGGGTGCCAACCACCATGTACGAGATAGGGACGAACAAAATCCCCATTTGGGTCCTCTATGTACTGGTCTTAGCTAAACCCTAGCCTAGAGATAGTGGGTCTAAGGGACCATCTACATGAGTCTCCAAAAAGTTCAAAGGATCAAAGTCAACAATTTTGGGTTTTAGGATTGAGAGTGATTGTGGGTGATAGTGAGTGCAAGTGAGTGAACTAGCTCCAGAACAACACCAAAAGTCAACCCTAAGGTCAAGCAGTCCTATAGGAACTCCCTTTGAGATCCCCCATATTGATTCCACATACTAAGTACTAGAGGTTAGGACCAATCTGTGGAACTTTAAGTTGAGCAAGGAAGAGTTTAGAGTTTCTAATGGTGAAAGTTCCTTTCTAGTTTTCTTGGATTAGTCAACAAGAAAATCCTCTCGCTAGAACCTATGCTATGAAAGAGAAAAGTTAAACCTCAACCAAAAGTGAGATCAACAAATGGATACCCAATAGGTGTGGTGTGCTGGCAATCAGACCCGCGTATTGGCGTTGACTGATAAGATCAACTAAATTAATACCGACTCTTAAGTCAACATACATAGAAGGAGTGTAGAATTTGAGTGCTAGTTTTTTGCACTAGGGATCTATCAAGTGCATATCTGATTAAAATCAAGGAGTAGGAACTCTTGCTGTGGACTGGACAGTGGGTTTGAGATTATGAAGTTTGAGAGGATTTTTTAGGATGAGAATCAGTATTTAGGTGCGAACTTCAAGATGAGAATTGCAATTTAGGTGTTAATTCCAAAAAGAGAGTCAGAATTAAGGTATCGACCTCAAATGAAGGGAATTTGAATTTAGGTATTGCCCATAAAATGAGAATTGAAATTCAGCTATCAATCCCCAAAAGGAGAGTCCAAATTTTGGTACAGACCTCGAAGATTGAGAGTAGGATGCTTTGTTCCATTCAAGGGGGTTTTACATATATCTTAAAGATATGTGTAGAGAATTGGATATTGAGTCCCATTCAAGTTGGTCTTATACAAGTCTCAAAAAGTTTAGAACAGGTTGTTGTGTCACATTTAAGGAAGTCTCAAACCTATCTTAAAGATGTGTGTAGAGAATTGGATGCACTGTCTCATTCAAGGGGGTTCTATAACAATCATGAAAGGTTGAGCATAGGATGTTTGTTCCATTAAATGGTGTTTTACACCTATCTCGAAGATGTGTGTAGAGAATTGGATACCGTATCCCATTCAAGGGGGTCTTATACCAATCTCAAAAAGTTCAGAATAAGATGTTGTGTTCCATTCAAGGGAGTCTTACACCTATCTACAAGAGTTGTGTAAAGAATTGGATGTCATGTCTCATTCAAGGGGTCTTATACCAATCTCAAAAGGTTGAGAATAGGATGTTGTGTTCCATTCAAGGGAGTCTTACACCTATCTCGAAGATGTGTGCAGAGAATTGGATGTCATGTCCCATTTAAGGTGGTCTTACACCTATCTCAAAGATGCGTGTAGAGAATTGAATGTCATGTCCCATTTAAAAGGGTCTTATATCATTCTTGAAAGGTTGAGAATAGGATGTTGTGTTACATTCAAGGGAGTCTTACATCTATCTTGAAGATGTGTGTAGAGATATAGATGTCGTGTCCTATTTAAGGGGGTCTTATACAAACCTCGGAAGGTTGAGAATAAGATGTTGTGTTCCATTCAAGGGAGTCTTACAACTATCTTGAACATGTGTGTAGAGAATTGGATGTTGTGTCCCATTCAAGGGGGTTAAATACCAATCTCAGAAGGTTGAGAAATGGATTTTGTGTTCCATTCAATGAAGTCTTACACCTATCTTGAAGATATATGTAGAGAATTGGATGTCGTGTGATGCGCCCCTAGCTTGTGTTGTTTTTCTGTGTGTTTTATGTCAATTAAATTCCCTTGTATAGTGCCAAAAACTTGACCTGTCCGGAAATTACGTAGTAATTTAGTTCTCAAAAATATGGTTAATACTTTGACCCAATTTATATTTATTAGTTAATGGGAAAAATTGAAATGTTATAAGAATATAGGAAATAGTTCATACACTATGGGTTCTACGCAAGTGCAAGTATCACTTCAAGTAATAGAGGACTTTCTAGTTAAGCCCAAATATCGATCACATGAGGAAGCCAGGAAAGATTTCCTTAGTCAAATTCCAGTCTACTACTATTAGTCCTTAGTTTGGAATATCGATTAAAATGGTGTTTTATCTAGCAACTACTCCTAATGCGAATGGTTAATGTAAGGATAGTAATTATTCCTAAATATAAATATTAATTCTAAAAATAACCCTTTTTGGTTCAGCTGGCTTAGAGAATTTTAAGATGTTAAAAACTACTACTCTTATGTAGCAAATTGGATAATGTAAAGGAATGAGATATATTAAATATTGCAAGTGCCAAATCAAAACAATTTTTATTCTCTACCTTGATTCAGTCCTATAGAAAATCAATGGTTAATCTTAGGTTTAGTCCCTAAATCTGTGGCTAGGCTAAGAGGATACTGGCTCCCACTCCAGAGCTCCCCCGTGGTTAGGCTAGGAGGATACTGGCTCCCACTCTAGAGCTCCCACTTCCCTTCCCCTGAAGGCTAACCCTTGTTTTAGTTTTTAAACACTAAGATCAAATTGGAGATTTTTAGTCTGTCACCCAAGAAATCTCTAATTCTACACCAAACAAACTATATTTCCCTATTTATTTGCACTTAATCCTATGAACAAAATACTCCCTTCATGTACTTAAATTTGATTTTCACTCTGTTGTAGAACTCATACGCTATTTCTCGGATCATATGTTTCACCACGTATTTTGAAAAATTCAGTTGGTAAGATCGAAATGTAAACTAATAGCAGAGTTGAAAAATGATCACAATTTATAATTAAAACTTCTTCTAAAATGCATCCCAATCTCCGAAACATGAATCCTACTCATGGTAAAAGAAAAGTAAAAGGAAAATAAAAACATAATCTTCTCATGCCACTATTTCCAAAAAAGAAGAAAGTAAGACAAACACATCGCAAAGCTTGAAGAGAACACAACAAAAAACTTTATTAAATAAAAGAAAATCTACTAAATAAGTGTTTATAAAATCACAAGATAATGAAGAATACAATACTTAGCTTTTTCCGCTTGAAAGAAAGATGAAAATCTCTACCGCAAAGTCTCATGCTGATTCATGCAATGCTAGAACATTACCTTACATATTCTCTCAAAATCCCCTCACCAATCTGTACAAAAGACTTCTACTCCTATTCTAAGATCTCTAAACATTCTCCACATTTTCTCACTCACACACACCACTTTTTCTAATATAAAAGCACTCTATTATAGTGTAGGGACAAATTTCCGAAGAGATGCCTCAAGCAACCTTCCAAAAAGCTTCCAAATACATTGAATCTTCTAGAAATTCAACCAGGATTGTGTCCAAACTGTCTCGGGCACTGTCAGCGTTGGTTCTAGCGACGTCGGTGCCCACCCTACATAGCTCCGCAATTTTGCTTTATTTGGCTTGTTTTAGCTCTTTTTCGCCCGTTTCAGTTGCATTGAATTCTTAACAGATAGACCTACAAAATAAGAGTTAAAACAACCTTCCTTTTTAGTATAATTTCATTCAAAAATGTGTAAGAAGTGTAAAAGAGATTAAGCATAGAAAGACATATTGTAATGTGTCAGGACAAAATTTTCTTTCTTGCTCGATTTTGCTCCAATTTGCACCGTTTTTGCATCTTTTTCTGCAAAACTCCATTTCTTATCCTTGAGACAAAAAATATCCAAAATACCTTCCTTTAAAGTGTAATATCATTAAAATTCATTAAAATTGAGCATATAATATATATGAAAAAGTAGTCTTTTTTCTAGGCGTATCAAAATCCCCCAAACTTAACTGTTAATTATCCTCAAGTAACACATTTACTACATAAAAGTGATCAATTGTGGAGAGTTTAACTTCTAAATTTCTATATTTCAGTCTACTAAATATAATAGCACACCTTAAGACAAATTTTTAACAACTTAAGCTAAAACTAAAAGTATAAGGACATCTAGTAGTCAAGTCTAAGATTTCTGATTCTCTATTCATTTCAATAAGATTTGTAATTTTTCATATTAAATTCACTTAGAATATCCATATGAAAAAGAACTTCATGAGAACTTATTAGTAAGGATACTAATACTCAAATACAAGTTTAAAAAATATATTTCTTTTTTTTTCTTTTCTTTTTTCTTTTTTTTTTCTTTTAGGGTCATTTTTTATCCTTTTCTTTTTTTTTCTTCTATTTTAGGTGAGGATTACTATATCTGCATAGCCTTTACTAATTTTCAACTTCATTATCCTCTTCTTAAAGTTAAAATCTTTTCACATTCCTTCACTTTATAAATTCATATTAGCTTTGAAGATTTTTCATAAAGCCTCATTATTTTCTTCTTACATGAACTCTAAGATTCTTAATACTTCAAAAATATAATTTCTTTTACTTTAAGTAGAAAAAAACATAGTTTTATTCTTTCTTACCAAATATCTTAACTCTAGAGTCAACTTTCATTATTGAAAACTTTTACTTAAGTCTGCTATATATTTAGAAACAAAAATATAGTTATCAAAATTTAGCCTTTAATACCAAAGGTCATGTTAAAATAAAATTTTAAAATATAGGTAGTTGAGCACAAAAAAATTTTAGTTTCATTCTTTTAATGAGAATTTTCTTTCCCCCAAACTTAAAATTTTTAAATATTTTGCAATTAATTCCAAAAAATGTAGCAAGAAGAAAAAGTAAAAGTTGAATCTACTAACTATGACAACATCCTATCAAATTCATATACATTCATAAGCATGATAGAATCACTACAGGAGAAAGTAAATCTAGCCTAAAACATGCATGCAATAATACTAAACTAAAAGGAAGTATACTTGGCTTCAAAATCTATTTTTCTTCCTACCCCCAAACTTGATTTTTAACATGTATAACATTTAGAGCAGAAAATATAAGTAGGAAGAAAAAAAGTTTAGAAATTTTATCTACCACAAATCTCTATGAAAAACATCTACAATTATTTATCAGGATAGAAAACATATAGTAGAAAGTAAATCTAAACTAAACATGCCAAAATAAAATTATCTAAACAAAAGTCTCACTAGCAAAACATGTATCAACATTGGAATATAAAAATGTTCTTCAAGTCTGATATATTATTATAACACAAACATAAACACACAAATAAGATAAATGAGGTCAATTCTTCCTCCATCTCATCACATCTCACTAACTTACTTTCAATTTCTAACAGAATCACTACACAAATATATTGGGTATTTATAATTGATTTTATAGATTCTAATCCCAAAGATAAGATTATCCATGATATATTAGTTCTTGAGCTCCAACACCAGGCAACATCATATGCTAATAATTAAGTGCCTCTAACAGTTATAAGGATAGTGTAAATTCTTCCATATGTTACTCATCAAATAGGTTAGTTACTCCTACCAAATGAAAACAAGGTCAACGAAAGGAAGCAACAAAATTGAGATGGAATTTTCGCTGATAAATTCATGATGTTTCTTCTAAAACTCATCTCCCGGTTAGACCCGAGTTGTAGTGGATTCATCAATTCAACTACTATAAGATAACTTACAAGTCTAACCATAATAAGAAGTTATGGAATCATCTCCCTCATGACACTTACAAAGATCAAATCAAAACACTAACAATCTAAACATCCACAAATAATCAATCAAATTGATCATGAATCTTAAGCATACTAAATCAAACTACCTTGATAACTATGGGTTGCCTCCCTTTAAGAGCTTTATTTAACGTCGCTAGCCTGAAAAATGATTCCACTTGGATCAAAATTCGATTTAAGTAATCCTTGATCAATCACCCAACCTTTTTCAGATCCAAGGATTCCTACAAAGTGCTTGAATTTAAAATTTTCTTTCTGATCTACCTTTTTAGAGTGATTCATATCCTTGTTCCTCATATTTCTTTGTAGATCCAATATTCTTCTAGCAGTTTTCTCAATATTCATATTAATATCATCCTTAAATTTTATAATAAATGGATCTTTATAAGATACTTCATGATCTCCCAAATTTTGAATCAGATTCTTTGTAGATAATTTAGATTTTGGATCAAATTCTTCTATGTTACTCTTGTCTTTCAATTCTTCCCCTTGGTACTGAGTAAATGGTATAGGTGGACATTATATATTTATCTCAGTTGAGGAAATATGTTTCTCTAATTCAGTTGGAATTTTTTTCATTAGTCTTTCAATATCCTTGTCCTCATTTCTAAACTTAATCCCTCCTAAATATTTGTTCGATAATTTTAAATTGCTCATCATTCTTTTGCTTAGGGTTCATCTCAAAATCACTAGGTAGAATCCCTGCGGGTAACTGTTAATTGCATTAATAATCTGCCCTAGCATCAAAATCACATTCATTTTATTTGTATACCATAGAATATGTGATTGAGTGACTTAAAATAAATCTTTCATAGGAGATCTTTTACTGATTTCATCATTCAATTCAGGTTCATCTTGTGATTGAGTCAAATATGAAGATATAAAGATTATTGGTGTAGATGAATTCTCTATATAGGTAGGCTTTAAAATTGTAAGGGGTATCTTCATTTTAAGTTCATGAGAGATGGAATTGAAATTTTACTATTTTTGGTAACATCCATCATTTCACACCTCTGCTAAAAATACATACAATATTCTTTAAACAACATTTTAGACACATCATGAAAGTCCATTTCGATCTCATATGTTAACTTAATCTCAAAACCTTTTTGGAAATGGTCTTTACTTATATAATCAATTTCATAAAAAAAAATCATTATCTTTTCTCTCAGCTGGATACTTCATAGTCTTTAACACATTAAAAATGGTTTCATGGTCATTAATACTCAGTCAACTCTCCTTTTTGTGCATCTATCACACCTTGTCTAGTAAAAAAAAAGGGTCTCCCCAAAATAATGGGATTTTATTTATCTTCCTCCATATCTAATACAATTAAGTCTATAATAAAGATAAATTTATCGACTATAACAAGCACATCTTTTATAACCCCTTTTAGATAAATGATAGATCAATCAGTTAACTGAGGGGTTACAGTAGTGGAAGAAATATTAGCTAAACCTAACCTTTTAAATATAAATAGAGGCATCAGATTAATGCTCGATCCTAAATCACATAATGCTTTTCCACATAATCTTTCTCCAAATACACAAGAAATTGTTAAGCTAGAAGGATCTTTAAGTTTCTTAGGATGCTTTTTCTGAAATATGGCGTTACACTCCTCACTTAGTGCAACTCTCTTGTAATCCCCAAATTTCTTTTTCTTTTTTAATATCACCTTCATAAATTTTGAATAACTTGGCATTTGTTCCATAGCTTCAGTGAAAGGAATAATTATTGTTAACTTCTTACGTACGTCCATGAACTTTGAAAATTGTTTATCCAACTCATGCTCATGGACATACGTAAGAAGTAGAAATGGAGGTGGTGATCTTTCTGAATTGAATTTAGTCGGAGAAATTAATTTTTATAGATCCTTAAAAACATGTTCTTTGGGTCTTTTATTTTTCTTTGTTTCTCTTACAACTACTTTCTCTTTTCTAACCACATCTTTTATCTCTCTTCCATTTCTTAATTGGACAACATCTATTTGTTCATTATTATTATTTTTAGGGTTGATCACAATGTTGCTACGAAGTGTTCCTCGGGGTATATTGCTAAGTGAGGTAGCAATTTGTCTAAGTTGATCCTCTATGTTTCTAATTACAGCATTTTGATTTTGTAACTGGTTTCTCATTTGTAATACCACTTTTTCCAGACATCTTCTTATCCTCAAATTGTTGATCATTGTTAGAGTATGATGGATATGAAGGTCTATAGTTTGTGTTCCTTTAATTATTCCAACTTCCATTAGGATTTACATGATTATTTTCTCATTATTGGTTTCTACCCCAACCAGTGTGATTCCAGTTAAAATTAGGATGTTTCTTGTAACCTAAGTTGTAAAAGTTAGAATACAAGTTATTTCTGTTATTTAAAGTTTCATATAATTAGTTAGAATCAATCAAATGCCTTAATGACCTTTCCTCACTTACTAGAAGAAATTGAGGCTGGTTCATTCCAAATTGGTCCAACCTCCTTGATAACCTGAAATGCAAGAATTGTAATCACATCTGTATCATGAAAATTAGCTACATTTTTAGGATTTACCTTTGTAGAGGGCCATTGAAATTCATTTGTAGTCATTTCTTCAATTAACTCATATGCCCCATTTAAAGGTTTTCACATTAATGATCCACCGGCAGCAGCGTCAATTATAAACTTAAGGGATTCTACTAACCCATTACAAATAGTTCAAATGATTAACCAATCAGGCAAAGCATGGTGTGGATACTTTCTTAGGAGTTCCTTAAATCTTTCCCAAGCTTTTTATTTTGATTCCCCTTTATACTGACAAAATGAGATAATATTATTTCTAAGTTTTGTAATCCTTGATGGTAAAATACTTAGCTAAGAATTTCTGAGTTAACTCCTCTCAATTCTTAATAGAGCCAGTTGTTAATGAGTATAACCACATTTTAGCCTTATCCCTTAGTGAGAAAGGAAAATGCCTTAGTTTAACAACATCATCTAGCATGCCATTTTAACGAATGTAGCACAAAGTTCTAGAAAACTGGATAAGTGTTAAATAGGAATCCTCCGAAGGAGGTCCCCTAAATTGATTGTTTTGCGACAATTGGATAATATATGGAATTATTTCAAATGAGTCAGCTTCTACGACAAGGGTTTTTATATTTGAGTGAATTTCATCAGTCGTAGGATTTATATAATCCCTCAAAGATTTATGATGATTTTCCAAGTAATTATTTTTAATGTTTTCCATTTCCATTTCTAGTTCTTCAAGTCATATCTATTTTTTCATTTTTTTCCTTTTTTTAACGCAGGATCATAAAGCACAAGTCCTGCAGATCTTTTATTTCGCATACGCAACACAAAAAACAATAAATTAACAATTAAAAAAATAGAACAAAAGATATATTCAATACAATAAAATATTTTTACAAACACCTTATTTTTTATAAAAATAATTTTTTTCACAACACTATTTCATAAAAAAAAACACTTTTCACACAAAAAACAGTTTTTATGTCATTACAATTTTCCAAGTCTAAGCCTAATTACTTCAACTAAAATTCTCCTAAAGTTCTTACTGAAGCTTACCTGACAACGATGGCAAAAACATGATACGCTCGTAGTGTGTGTTCTTTTCCTACGTATTTTATGTCAATTTAAATCCCTGGTACAGTGCCAAAAACTTGACCCGTCCCAAAACTATGTAGTAATTTAGTTTTCAAAAATATAGCCAACAACTTGAACCAGTTTATATTAAGTAGTTATTGTGTAAAATTGAAATGTTATAAAAATAGTGAATAATTCACAAACTATGAGTTCTACACAAGTGCACGTACTGCTTTAAGTGATGTGGGACTTTCTGATTGAGCCCCGAATATCGATCCTACGAGGAGCGAGGAAAGATTTCCTTAGTCAAATTCCAGTCTAATACTATTAGTCCTTTGTTTGGAACTTCGATAAAAATGGTGTTTTATCTAGCAACTACTCTTAAATGCAAATGTTAAATGTAAGGATAGTAACTATTCCAAAATGTAAATATTAATTCTAAAGATAACCCTTTTTGCTAGAATTGATTTAGAGAACTTTAAGATGTTAAAAACTATTATTCATATGTAGCGAATTCAATAATGTAAAGGAATGAGATACATTAAATATTGTATGTGCCAAATAGGAGCAATTTTAATTCTCTACCCTCATTCAGTATTAAAGAAAATCATTGGCTAATCTTAGGTTTAGTCCCTAAATCCATGGCCAGGCTTGGAGTATACTAACTCCCACTCTATATCTCCCACTTCCCTTCCTTTGAAGGCTAACTCTCGCTTTATTTTTTAAACACTAAGATCGAATTGGGTATTTTTAGTCTGTCACCCTAGAAATCTCCAATTCTATAACTAATGAAGTTTATTTCCCTATTTATTTAAAATTAATCCCATTAACAAAATAATCCTCCATGGACTTAAATGTGATTCTCACTCTGCTGTAGAAGTCATACTCCATTTCCCTGATCATATGTTTGATAACCTATTTTAAAAATTCAATTGGTCATATCGAAAAATAAATTTAGAGCGGAATTAACAAACCATCACAATTTATAATTAAAACTTCTTCTAGCATGTAATCTTGTCATGTCACTATTTCCAAACAGGAAGAAAGAGTAAAAAAACACATCACAATGTACAAAGAAAACACAACAAAAAACTTCATTAAATGAAAGAAAATCCACTAGATAAGGGTTTACAAAATCTTAAGATAATGAAGAAAATAATACTTAGCTTTTTCCTCATGAAAAAAAGATGATAAATCTCTCCCACAAAGTCTCTCGCTGATCCATGTTATGCTAGAACATTCCCTTACATATTCACTCAAAATACCCCTCACTAATCTCTCTAAAAAGATAGAAATCAACATTTCTACTCCTATTTTAAGATCTTATACATTTTCCACATTTTCTCACTCACACACACCACTTTTTCTGACATAAAAGCACTCTATTATTGTGTAGGGACAAATTTCCCAAGAGATGCCTCAAGCAACCTCCCAAAAAGCATCCAAAAATATTAAATCTTCTAGAAATTCACCCATGATCACGTCCGAGATCTCTTGGGCACTATCGGTGCCGGTTCTAGCACCGTCGGCACCCACTTTATTTAGCTCCAGTATTTTGCTTCATTTGGCTCCATTTCGGCTCTGTTTTGTCCCGTTTCAGTTGTGTTGAGTTCCTAATAGATAGACCTACAAAAAATCATAAAAAAAACCATCCTTTAAAGTGTAATTTCATTTAAAAATGTGTGATAAGTGTAAACGAGATTAAGTATAGAAAGACATATCAAAATGTGCTAGGACAAAATTTTCTTTCTTGCTCTTTTTTGCTCCGATGTGCACTGTTTTTGCTTCTTTTTCTCCAAAACTCAATTTCTTGTCCTTGAAACCAAAAATAAAAAAAATTTCATAGTGTAAAGTGTAATATGATTAAAAATCGTTAAAATTGAGCATAAAATATATAGGAAAAAGTAGTGATTTTTTTGTGTTTCACAGTGTTCCATTCAAGGGGGTCATATACCAATCTTCAAAGGTTGAGAATAGGATGTTGTGTTCCATTCAATGGAGTCCTGCATCTATCTTGAAGATGTGTGTAAAGAATTAAATGCTGTGTCCTATTTAAGGAGGTCTCATACCGATCTTGAAATGTTGAGAATAGGGTAGTGTGTTTCATTCAAGGGAGTCTTACACCTATCTCGAAGATGTGTGTAGAGGGTTAGATGTCGTGTTCCATTCAAGTAGGTCCTATACTAATCTCAGAAGGTTGAGAATAGGATTTTGTGTTCCATTCAAGGGAGTCTCACACCTATCTCAAAGATATGTGTAGATAATTGGATGTCGTGTCCCATTCAAAGGGGTCTTATACCAATCTCAAAAAGTTGAGAATAATATGTTGTGTTCCATTCAAGGGAGTATTACACCTCTATCAAAGATATGTGTAGAGAATTGGATGTCGTGTCCAATTCAAGGGGGTCTTATACCAGTCTCAGAAGGTTGAGAATAGGATGTTGTGTTCCATTCAACAGAGTCTTACACCTATCTTGAAGATGTGTGTAGAGAATTGGATGTCATGTCCCATTCAATAGAGTCTTATACCAATTTTGGAAGGTTGAGAATATGATGTTGTATTCCATTCAAGAGGGTCTTACACCTATCTTGAAGATATGTGTAGAGAATTGGATGCCTTGTCCCATTCAAGGTGGTCTTATACTAATCTAAAAAGGTTGAGAATATGATGTTGTCTTCCATTCAGGGGAGTTTTACACCCATCTCAAAGGTATGTGTAGAGAATTGGTTGTCGTATCCCATTCAAGGAGGTCTTGTACCAATCTCAGAAGGTTGAGAACATGATGTTATGTTTCATTCAAGGGATTTTTACACATATGTCAAAGATGAGTGTTGCATTTGGAAGGAGATCTTGATGCGTCACATCCGACCAAAAGAGTGACAGAGATCTATCACTATATTGGGAAAAGAGAGCTTTGTGGCCTATATCCAACCTAAGAGGTAGTGCAAAAGAAAATAGTTTTTTTGTACTGCCTCCGAGAATGACATGAATGTAGTGCAGAATGTTTGTGGTGTTGAACTCATAGATGTGTGTCATGTCAAAAGGTTGACATTGGTGAGGAAGACATGTGGAATTTTTTGAGCTTTTGTATAAAATATGAAACTTTGCAAGGATGTGAAGAGAATTAGTGTAGACAAGGATAGTCATGTTGTGCGAGTAAAGAGTAAGAGACCCCGAAATCGAGAGAAACAACTCAACAAATTTGTTTTCTTTTTGTTGACCCATTTTGAGGTCTTCTTTTCCTTTATCTAAATACCCTAAGATCTAGCCTTAAGATCTCCCTATTTTGACTCTCTTAGAGGACAAGACTAGGACCCACACACCTTAGAAATTCAAGCCATTTCCTCACTCTTTATAGTTTCATATGGATGGTTTTAGAACCTAAACATTCGATTGAGTCGATCGAAAAATCGACATATTGGAGCTCAAATTGAGCTCCTATAGAAATTTGAAAGACGTATGTGGATACTGTAGCGCGTGCAATGTTTGACTTGCCACTATGAGCNCCCTAAGATCTAGCCTTAAGATCTCCCTATTTTGACTCTCTTAGAGGACAAGACTAGGACCCACACACCTTAGAAATTCAAGCCATTTCCTCACTCTTTATAGTTTCATATGGATGGTTTTAGAACCTAAACATTCGATTGAGTCGATCGAAAAATCGACATATTGGAGCTCAAATTAAGCTCCTATAGAAATTTGAAAGACGTATGTGGATACTGTAGCGCGTGCAATGTTTGACTTGCCACTATGAGCGATATGTTTGACTTTGGTCGTCACTTATGTGAGGACCAATCAAGAAATGAACTCGTTAAACGGCTACAATCAAGCCAAATTAATTTTCTTTGTCGCGCCACATGCGAATTAAATTTAATTTGATGCGATCGATGATGAATTTGTCTGGATGATTCCCGATGATGAAACGAACTGCGCTATTGCGTTTGGGATGTCAATTTTAGCTAGGGAGGACACCCATTTTGTCAGGNATACAATCAAGCCAAATTAATTTTCTTTGTCGCGCCACATGCGAATTGAATTTAATTTGATGCGATCGATGATGAATTTGTCTGGATGATTCTGGATGATGAAACGAACTGCGCTATTGCGTTTGGGATGTCAATTTTAGCTAGGGAGGACACCCATTTTGTCAGGACTCCAAGCACAAGTGGATCACACAAAATTTAATATTTTTTTAAAATTTTCTTTAATAAAAAAATATATATATTTGATAAAGTTTTTTTTTAAATAAGAGATAATCTTTTAAACCTAATTCTCACTTCTCCCTCGCGTCTGTGTTATTTGCTCTAGCCAAACCGTAGAGTCCCTTGCCGGTTTGTCGGTCATCCCTTCCCTTTCCAAGACTTCATCACCGGTTGCCTCGCCGGTAGCCTGTTGTAACGAACTTTCCCGCCTAAATGAGTCTGGTAACCTTNATCGCTTAAAACCTAATTCTCACTTCTCCCTCGCGTCTCTATTATTTTCCCTAGCCAAATTGTAGAGTCCCTTGTTGGTTTGTCGGTCATCCCTTCCCTTTCCTAGCCTTCATATCTGGTAGCCTCGCCGGCAGCCTGTTGTAACGAACTTTCCCGCCTAAATGAGTCTGGTAACCTTCTCGTTCTTGAATTTGAATGTTCTCTTTGCCCTTTGTGGTGTTTCTTGTCACCTCCCCTCTTTTTACTGCTCGTGAGCTCAGGCCCTCTCAATGGCTATTAATGGCCCCAGGAGGGGAAGAAGAGAGGCGATTTTTCTTTTTTCTTAGAAGTTTTGGAAGAAATATAGTGCTGCGATTTNTCCCTTTGTGGTGTTTCTTGTCACCTCCCCTCTTTTTATTGTCGGTGAGCTCTGGTCCTCTCGATGGCTATAAATACCCCAGGAGGGGAAGAAGAGGGCCGATTTTTCTTTTTCTTGGAAGTTTTGGAAGAAAAATAGTGCTGCAATTTTTGGAAGCATTCTTTCTTGCAATCTTTTCTCCACCTTCTCCCTTCTTGAACTAGCAAGGGATTCAAGTTAGAGAGTATTAGTTAATGGATGGTTTTAAATATGCTTTTAATGACTTGATACTGCAATTCTATTATTTCTATTGCCTCATTCAAATATACTGTGGAGAAGTTTTCTAGCTTAATGGACATGTTTAGCTCCATGTATTCTTATGTTTCTCTAATTTAAACATGTTTAATGACTATGTTCTTTTAAATTTTTTTTAAAAATAAAATTCAAGAGTTCATTCTCCCTGATCTTTTGTTATTTTCATTCAAAATGTATAGCAGTTTTGCTTCTTCTTGTTACCTCTTTCTTTGGTGGGGTTGGAATCTATTTTCTGATGATTCAAAATTAGGCATTGTGCTAGGCTCGATTTTGGTTTGGGATGTTAGCTTGGTTGTGTTCTTTAGCATGACATTTATATGATTCAATTTTAGGCCATGTGCTGGGCTCGATTTTGGCTTTGTAAGTTAGCTTGGTTGTGTTCTTTAGTATGACACATATATGATTCAATTTTAAGTCTTGTGCTGGGCTCAATTTCGGCTTTGCATTGGTGGTGGGTCATTCCTTTGATCATTTGCTGGGTTTGATTTAGCTCTATGTTGGGACGGGTTTGGCTTAAAACTAAGCTCAATTTCGAGGAAATTGTATTATGCTCTTGGCCTTTGCTGGGTTTGGTTATGGTCTGGTTGTGGCTGGATCTTTAGTCATAATTTGGAATCATTGGTTGATGGTTTTCTTCATTTATTGTCCCTATTCGTGAGTTCTTATTTGTGGGTTCCTTATGTTGAGTACTGGTTAGTAGTTTTCGTTACTGAAAAGGCTTTATACAAAAATTGTCGAGCTGTTTTAGCCTTTAGGCTATAGTTTCTCTTGGCTAGGAAGTTATATTGAAACTTCAAGAAGTGTTTTAGTTCTTTTGATTACAATCTTCTCGCTACATTGTTTTAACATGGAGATTTACGGATTTATTTGATTAATTGGGGCTTCTGTTTTGAGCTTCTTGGTTGTCTTCAATTTGAAATCAATGCATTTGGATTTTTCTGATTTTGGAGACTATGTTCTAAGCTTCTTGTTTATCATCTGTTCAAATAAGAACTTTGGATTTACTTGATATTCAAGGCTCTATTCTAAGCTTTTCATTTGTACTTTGTTCGAAAGAAAATTTTGGACTTATTTAATGATAAGAGCTTTTGTTTTGAGTCTCTCGGGTCTCTTCAATTTGAAGTGGATACACATGGATTTATCTGATATTTAGGGGCTTTATTTTGAGCTCCCGTTGTTCCTCCTATATGAATACATAGTGGAGTCATATTTTGTTTGCGGTGAGTAGTTAGTGTTGGTGGCTCGCTTTTGCTTCTTGCTGCCCCTTTATTCGAGTATGAACATTGAAAATATTTTAGTGCTTTGAGTAGCTATATGGCGGCTCGATTTTCTTGCTCTCTTTGCTTCCCTTTATTCCACTTTGTTATCCCTTATTTAAATACCAACTGGAAACTATTTTCTAGTTTCAAAATTACACTTGAGGCTCGGGTTTTGCTCTCTTTGCTTCCTATTGATTCTCCTTGCTATCCCCTTTGTTTGAGACTTGTTGGAAGTATATTTGGAGTTTTATTTTGGTCCTCTTTACTTCTCCTTGTTTGAATAGCTGCTAGAAATTTTTTCTTATGATTGGAATCTATATTTGGAGTTGTAGTTCCTACTCCCCTTACTATCTTATTTGAATGAATATAAAAAAAAATCATTTTCAGGTTTTGAAAATTGTTATAATCTTTGGATTTGCTATTGTTGCTCTTATTTGAATGAATATGGGAGTTGTTTGGTGCTTTGGTTACTTAATCTTGAGGCTAGATTTTGCTTCCTGTGGTTCCTTATGCAAAAAAAAAATATATATATATATACATATGTGTTGATGAAAATTTGTTTTTCTGCTAAAAGTTTTTTTGGAACTTACTTTGGAATCTAATTATCTCTTGATTGCTTCCTCTGGTCGTAGGCCTTTCCATTATTCTTTTAGGTGTGGGTGTAGGTTGATATTCACTTTTGGTGTTCCTTACCCGTGAGTTTCTCTACTGCCTTACCCGAAAACATTTATATAAACTTTATGTTATTTCTTTTTTTCTTGCCGCCTGGGAATTAAATGCTATGTATGTAAATTTATTATTATTCTTTAATATACATTTAACTTGGTGATATTTGCCAGCATGTTAAAGTAGAATTTGAAAGAATGCATAAGTTGGAACTTTGGAGGACTGTTTACTTAATCCTTAAAGGCTGTTGGAATAGGCATTCGACTTATATCAATTCTGTTGAACTGAATATGATAATACAAGAATGCAGCACTTTTTTTTTTTTTTGGAAAGTTCATGGGGTTTACAATAGGGATATGTTAATGTTAAAGTTTGAACTCAAGGGTGAAAAATGGATGTTATAGGAATGCTTAAATAAATACCTTTATCATTTTTCTTGATATGGGATGTACAAAATCTTGTCAGATGAGCATATGATATATTGAGGTGGCCTATTACTTCAAGACGAGGGGTAACATGCAATGATGCAAGAAAACCATTGGACAACTTAGTTTATAACTGAAATATAAACTCAATATTCAATTAGTGTGATGCCCTTTCACCCGTAGATTGTCAACAACTCTAACCCCCTTTCAAAAGGTTCGAGAATCGGTAGCGAAAAAAAATAACAGATACTACGGACACTACACAGATACTACACTCATAAAAGAAAAGATACTACAGACACTGCACAGATACTATACTCATAAAAGAACAGATATGACACTACACTGTAGACTCCATATCCTGACTAATACATGCATACATTGGATATCACATAATACATCTTGCACACCATATATAAATATACCAAATATCTTTATTTAATGGATCTAAGTTTTATCTTATCACCTTTTTTTATACTACAGGCATTATATCCACACATTACACCCCGCACGACAGATATTACATATCATGTATAGATACTATGGGTTTTACAAAGATATTAAACATACACAAGAAATAGATATTACACTTATACACACTATATAGTTCACACACTATGCCATACACGAAAAATATTATATTTCACATGCACATGTACTACATATTGATAAGTTCAGACATTACATTTTATGTATAGGTGCACTATACTTTGATAAGTTTAGATACTATTCTAGTCACATATTAACTAAATGATAGTGTCTAAGACTGGCTGATTATAGGGGTGATTCGTTGGTAGCCTCTAATTAATGTTGATAGGTTGACCTCGATATATTTGTTGCATGTGGGATCGAGATAGAGAGAAAAGGGGTCTAGTCTGAGCCTATCCCCAAATTGAAATCTAATATCCCATCTTGAGACTTTCATATGCTCATCATTTAACTTTCCTTTTATAATCTGCAAATGTTTACCTGACCCATTTATATCATACAATTGCAATCTGTTTTGAAGCTTTAGCAGAGTTTGATCAGGTACGCTTTTATTTATTTATTTTCCATAGTTTATTTTCTGCATATTTCCTTTTTTTTTGTATCGTACTAGACTTCGCTACATGTCCCATGCATTTTCTGACTGCATCTTATAGCGTAATCTCTTTTTCTATTCTTTGTTGTACTGTATACATTTACTAGTATTCATGCTTTAGCTGCTACCTTTCTAGTATGTTTATGCAATCCCTTAGGTAGGCCATTTGAGGCATGGTTTTTTTTATTATTCTCTTTTCTCCCTCTCCTCTTCTCGAAACTAAATGACGACATGGTCGGTTGATAATTCATCTCCGGACAACGGTCGAGACAACCACCAAAGGTGGAAGGATGAGCTTAAGCAGAACCTCGATAGATTTAAATAACATACATATAAGAAGTCGAGGTTGTTTGTTTTGCACGACGTAAATCCTCACATTATCTTTTAGGACTTTCTATAATTTTATATCATATGATATAAGTCCTAAAGTTATAAGATTCTGAGGTCGTCTTTTAGCACGACATAAATCCTCATATTTTTCCGGGCTATTTGCATATGATATACAGATATAAGTCCCGAATATCTAAATAATTTGCAGGACTGAAACATCAAGTAATTTTTCTTTCAAAGATGTAAAGCAAACCCTAGATTAGTTTGAAATGTCACTGAATATTCTTCAGTATCTTCGACATCTCTTACTTTTCGTTCCTTTGGATTCCGAAAATAAATGTTCCTTTTTGAATTTATCCCATTTGACTTTTTTTATAAACAATCGTGGAAACTTGAACATTGAATTCTTGAAGACAACCTCTAATCATTATCAAGAGTTTTTTTAGGTGACTTCGGTTGTCTAAGATGCAATTAACTATAGGGGCTTGCTTTTATTGGGAATTTAAGAACTTAGATTAATTTAAACCCTATCTAATCTATGTATTAGATAAGGGAATTTGTTAGCTATAAATTTTGCAAACCAAAATAAAGTCATAAACTTTTAAGTTTAGAAGGTTAAGCCTTCTAATAAGTGATTCGTTCATCCTCTGAGATGATATATCATTTATGGTATTGTGCTCAACTATTTAAACAATTAGATATATGAGAACTATTTGATCTCATCATTTTTAAAAAAAAAAAAAAATAAAGGATACCATTTTCACAAAATCAAAATTACATTATATATATATATATATATATATATACACATATATATTAAATTTAAATTTTAAAATCTTATTTTCAAAAGAAAATAGCCGATAAGGTCGCGATAGTAGCGTATGTAGCGGTTAGCACTGGATTGTTCTTATGGATTATCTCTTTCTCTATGGATGACATAACAGTTTATTTATAATTTTTCAAAAGGTTCCTTGGTGTCTCTTCAAAATGTGTCCCTATTCAATGAATCTTCTAGAATTTGTGTCCATTCGAAAGCCAATTGAATGAATTTCATGTCCATTAACAATTTCTAATGTTTTCACCAAGGGTTGCTTCAAACACCTCTTCAAAAATTTGTCCAAATTCAATATATCATCAAATAACTACTTCTAGTGCTTAAGCACGGGGTACCTGGTGCTTAGATGCGGCCCTCTCTGTTTAACTGGCACTTACCATTTTTTATAGGCACTCAGGCGCCTTAGTTCATTTTTGTACCTTCTTTATTTCAGCTCCAAATATCTTTTTTCACTCTTTTTACCATTTTCTATCTATTTGATTGTACTAGAAACAAAAACACACAAATACCTTTCATTAAAGTGTGTCAGCGCTACCGGAATTGAAATCTCATCGCCCGCTATAGAAGTACGTTTAATTTAAATATATATTTAATTTTAGAAAAATATGAAATCAAACTAACATGATACTTTTTATAGTTTAAATGAAAGAGCGTTGTACCTCAAATTCTGTATCTATCCCAAAGGATAAACACAAAACTTGAGGAGGGGGCTCGATCAAATAAACTAAGGAATATATGACATCCGTTTGGTCTGCGAAACCGATTTATTTGCCGACAAGTTACTCTATTTAATATGAAGCATTAAATAGGGTTTCTATTAAGCTGGGTTCGGGCATGCTTCCTATAAGAGCAAGCCCCTAGAGTTAATTACATCTTAAGTGACCAAAGTCACCTAAGAAGAGTCTCGATAAAAATCAGAAAATATTATCTTCAAAAAGTTTCAAAGGGTAGCATTTTTCAATGAGATCAAACGTAGAGGTGGGAAAGGGGATTAGTTCAAATTTGGAACATTTTGTTGTAGAGTCCAAAGGAGGAAGAACTAAAGGATGTCATAAATCCAGTGGAGAACCTTGGTGACTTTCTAAGTTATCCTAATGTTTGGCTTCAATTTTGGTGAGAAATATTTAGGTGTTTCATCCTATTGATTTTATTAGTTAGTGCCACAAATAGCCTGGAAGATGTAAGGATTTAGGTCGTGACAAACGATGACCTCGGAATCCTAAGACGAGTTAGGGCTTATACTGTATAACAGGGCTATATAAAGGCTTAAAGATAAGGTGAGGATTTATGTTGCATAAGTAAGCAACCACAAAGTCCTATGGTTTTATTTCTTATATTTAAGGAAGATTGGTTTAGCTGGGAAAGACATGTTATGTTGTTGAAGATGGTCATGCTACCCACAATGCTAGCTCTAAGCTCCTTGCCGCAATGAGTTTGAGTTTTCTAGTGTGTCAAGTTATGATATCAAATCAGGTGGCCCTATGGTTGAAATTCTTTATATTTTTATGAGGGCATGTTAAAGTTGATTAGAGCGACATCGGTTAGGATCCTATGGTTCCCTCATTCCGGCACCACTATTTTCTATTGGATTCACTTAGTCCAAATGAATTTATTAAACTCAACCTAATGAGTTCCATAATTTCATTTAGACTGTGGGAAGTCTCGTTAGCAACCATAGGTTACCTCCTCCGAGAAATTCCCGTTCATCCGATAGAGACATCTTAATTTAGTTGAAGTTGTAGTTTTGTGTGATGTTTGTGATTAAATTTTGAGTTGTTTTATATTTTGAATGTTGTGGTGGTGAATTTTATCTTGGTTGATTTGAGTTTTAGTTTTGGTTTTAGTTTTGGTTTTGTGGCTATCCTGATAGTTCTAGTTTTCATGTAGGGTGACATTGTTGTTTAGCATGCAAATTTTCAGGTATAAAAGTACAATATGAAAGTACAAGAAATATAGCTCTAAAAAATGTAAAAGCGTACCTGGCGAGTCTTCTCGTTCCACCACCTGAAACTCAAAATGCATGTTAAGGCAGTTCATGTAGAGGCAAAAAAGTAAGGTTTTGGTAGATTTCCTAACCCTATGTCATATCTTGGTGGGTCCTTAGAAGTTTAACTAAGGATGATGTTGCCAAATAAAATATATTAAGTTTAGTAAATCTACGAGGTATCCAACAGATCTAGAGAAAGGAGCAAGTCTGTGCTACTCTCTCGTTGCCTGGTGGAAAATCCTGAGTTCTTTTAAACTTATTATGTTTCTTGATAATGCATCCTTTAAACACCCTAATACTCAATGAACATTGATGTATCAATTATCCCTAAGAGTAAGGTAATTATCATCTGTAATTTAATTTTGACAATTATGTGGGTGAAGACTCTTAAGGAGGCAAGTTAGTGTTATTTGGGCTTGTAATGTTTGAAAGATGTTTTAATTTTAAATGAGTTTTTTTTTCTAATTCCCATTTAAAAGAAACTTGATTTAGCCTAAGTCACTACTAAGCCCTTAAGACCTAAGTGAGTGTCTTAGTTAGTTTTGAAAAGGTTAAGCTTTAGGTGGTTATAATTTATAATTTGAATTTTATTTGAAAATCCAAATAGGGGTACAAAATTGATTAATTATTGATTTCAAAAGTCATACCCCTAAGTCCTAGGTTCATTTTATTTTTATAAACTCCCAAATTTTAATAATTTTGAAATTTATTAACTTATCTTTTCAATTAAGAAAGTGAGGTTGGTTTCTATCAATTAACCCCTTGTGTTTCAAACATCCCAAATTAAGATCAGAGTTACCATTTCCCTCCTTGAATTAAGCCTAAATGCTAACTAAGGCTAAGGTGCCAAAATTACATATTTACCATTAAGGCTCTAACACATCATAATTTGTCAAATTCAATTTAAATGACTTTGAAATTTTTATCCTATCTCATTCATAGGTCAATTGAGACATCAGAGAAGAAAATGTGATTTCTTAAAATTTATTTTAATTTACATAATTATTTTCTTGCAAACATAGGATTTTCTAAAGATAACTTGACCAAGTTAAATCCTAATCCCTTGAAATTTTTACTGGAGGTAGACCTAGGCCAGAGAAGCCTTTTGACCAAATTTCATGATTTTTTAATTTTATTTGAATTTTAAGAACTATTTTAAGTTCTGGGATATTTATTAAATATAAAATATTTTAAATTGAGAAAATTAAGTTTTATTTTTTTGAAAAATCCTTCTATGATCAAAGAACTCAAAGGAGAAGATTTTATATTTTTCTAAATTTTATTTGATTTATTGGAATTATTCTTAGTGAAAACTCATTTTAGCCCTTAAAAATTATTTTTACGCTTTGAAATTTAATATCTTTATTTAGAAAATCAGAAAAATATTTTAATTGTTTCTAAGTGCTTAGGAAGTAGTTTAGAATATTTTCATGACTTTTATTATTTTTGTGATTTTTATGGATTTTAAATTATTTTAAATATACAAAAATAGGGTAAGAATTAAGTTTTTATTTTAAATATCATTTTATTTTTAGAAAATACCCTTCATTACAGAGAACTCGAAAAACTAATTTTTATAATTTTTCAGGTTATATTTTGATTTTTAAAAAATCATTTTACTGCCAAAAATGTTATTTATCTTTAAAAATCAACTTAAGTTACCAAATGAACTCAAAATATTTTGAAATCTTTATGGTGAGTTCTCTGAATCCTAGAAAAATAGCGGAGATCAGAAATCAAGTCATTTTGTTTTTTATATTTTTCAAAATTACTTATCTTAGTGATTTAGGGTTTGTAATAAATAGGTGTATTTTGAATGACTTGGCTTATGACAAATTTTCCCAAAGGCTCTCTTGTCATCATAAACCTTCCAAAATTTTCTTAGATTTTTCTAAGCAACATGCTAATTTCCATAATTATTTTAAGCAAATAATGCACATAAACTTGAAAAATGTGATTCTCTATCTAGGGACCTCCTTTGACTTTGGAAAAATCAAGGAATGTTCCCTAAGACGAAGGCAATAACAAGCTAAATTTTCAAGCTATAATGAAATGCCTATATGCATGGAGAATCAAAAGATTCAAATCAATATTTAATTACTTAAAAATAAAATATGCATCACATGGACTTAAAATTATTTTCACATTATTCTCCTCTGTTCACTAAGCAAGAGGGTATTTTTATTTTATTTTTTTGATTTTTCTACAGTAAGAAATGATTTTTTTAAGTTAGGGGTCATTTTCTGAATTAACTAAACCCCTATTTATCTATTTAAACGAGCAGCACCACCTCAACCTTTGACGGCTCTGAAGCTCCATGCGACGAGCTCCCATTTGACGCCACTGTCCACCTCAGCGCTGACTCGGCACATAGTGTATGCTCCGAAGCGTTGTATAGTTTGATCTCGACCGTCCATCCGATAAACGCGCAATCGGACGGCTCCCCTTCATCATCCTCGATAGCCTAGCCCGAGAACCGTCCACCTTCTAGCGTTAAGATTTCTCTCATTTCTTAACTAAATTAAGTGAATTTTTTTTTAAATGCTCGTCTAAACTAGGGGAACATATCCATAAGGTTATGATGCCATGTAATCAACTCAAAAAAAGTGAAGAGTTAAAATAGGCTCAAGAGTAAGAGAGGTTTTATACTTTGCCTCTCAGAAGTGAAGCTTCATTCAGAGGGTTTTGGCACATTCGTTGGGCTCCAAGGAGGCTAGAGATTGAGCCTCTGGTCTTGGTGTAAAGCCTATGTATGATTTAGATTAAGGCTGATTTTGGGTGTTGGTCTAGAGCTATTGTAGAGGCTATTTCATAGAGTAATTTGATGGGGCTTTGTCTTCTTTTGCTATCGTGAAGGTGTGGGCACAAGCAATTGAATTTTGGTGGAGTTCTTAGGGATGCCATGTTTCTGCCCTACTTTTTAAGCTCAAAATTAGGGTTACACAAGGGGAATCAAGGCAATGGAGTGATTGGAATGGGTTGTGGAGGTCTCAAAGAATCTCTATGAGTGATTTGGGAAGCTCTCTCTAAGAAAATTTTAGCACACCTTCCATGGCCATCGAGGTGAGGTTTTATAAAAATGGCCATGGGGTGGCTCTCAGAGCAAATGTTTGGGTGCATTTTGGTGTTTAGGTGGAGGGCAGAGGAGCTCTACAATTTGGTTTGGCTGAGCTGGCCTCTAGGTTTGATTTGGGTGAAGTTCCATTGGGGTGGCTCTTGGTTTTAAGCTTCTTCGGTTACTAGGCCGGCCGACCATGGCAGGGGGAGGTGGCTAGGTGCTCAGGGCATCCAGAGGATTTTGTCAAAGCAACTTAATGCAAAGAGGTTTAGCTTTAGTAAGGGTATCTTAAGCATGTGCATTTTTTAAAATAAAATCCCTTAAATTGGGGGACCTTTGGTCCATGGCCTAGTTTAGGTGGTTAGATGGGTTTTGGCTCAGTCTTAGGGTCTAACCAATGGCTGAGGTGGAGTTAATTTGGTGACTTTGGGGTAGTCAGTTCATCTTTAATGCATAGGTTCAATGTGGGTTTAAGTGATCAAAATTTGGGTTTGAGCTAGGTTAGCCATTTCAATTGACCTAATTTATTGATCAAAATTGTGTAGATGATTGTTATGAAGATTTTTAGTGAAGGGTTGAAATGATTTTCAGTTCAATTGGTAGGACAATTTGAGGGATTTTTTAAATTTGGTCAATTTGGGTATGTTGGGTTAGACATGGGTCTAGGTTGGGCTAGCCTTGGGCTAAGTCCAACTTTAATGGTTCAAATGACCAAGGGGGATGTTGTGAAGACTTTTCATGAAGGGATGAAGTGGAAATTTTTGGGTTAAGGCCCTCAATTTTGCGAGATTTTGAGACCTGCCAAATTTGGGGAAAATTTGGGGCTTTTAGAATTAGGCTGAAATCAAAGGAATTTTAGGTCTCATCAAAGCCAATTGAAGGTTAATTTTGATGTATGTGTATGTTATGAAAATTTCCCAACACAAATTTTGGCCAATTGAATGGGCTATGGGTTCAATTTGGTGGAACCAAGTCATAGGGCCAAAATTGGGGAGTTTAGAGTTGAAATTGAGGTGAATTGAGACCAATTAGATAGACATTCGAGGTAATTTAGGGAAAATATGGGCCTTTAAAGGGCAATTTGGGGGTTTTGGTCAAAGATTATTAAATTGGCCAAACCGGGTCATGTAATAGTTGAGAAAAATGAAATTAGGAATATTTGAGAGGTTTTGAGAGGTTTTGGGATTTTTTAGAATTTTCGGAATTTTGGGGTAAGGAGGGGTATTTTGCTAATTTGGCCAATCTTTGTAATTTTGGGCATTTAGGGTGTTTTCAAAGTGTTTGAAATGATTTTTGAACCAAGTTGGGTATTTTGGGTAAATTTGGAAATTTTGGCCAAATTTGGTGTCCCAAGGGTATCCAGGTAATTTGAGGGAGTTTAGAGGCAAAAGACTAAGTTGGATATTTTGGTAGAGTTGGAGTGCCAATCAACATCAATAAGCCATGGACAAATGAAACCCCCATTTTGGGTCCTCTATGTATTAGTCTTAGCCAAACTCTAGCCTAAGGCTAGTGGGTTTAGGGGACCACCTACAGGACTCTCCCAAAAGTATCAAGGGACCAAAGTCAGGAAATTCTGGGTTTAAGGTAGTGAGTGATTGTGAGTGAAGTGAGTTCCTTAAGCCCTAGAACAACACTCAGTGCCTTAAGCTAGGGTTTAGTTAAAACCAGTACATGGAGAGCCCAAAGTAAGGAATTCTATTGGTCCATGGCTCAAGTAGGGTGATTGACACCCAATTTTACCAAAATACCAAACTTAGCCTTTTGCTCCCAAATCAACCCAAATTACAAAATTGCACTTGAAAGCTCAAAATTGACCAAAATTCCAAAAATACTCAAACTTGTTCAAAAATTATTTCAAACCATTTGAAACTATCAAAATTGCCTAAAACACCCCAAAATTTTTAAAATTACCAAAATACCTATCATTTGGCTAAAATATCCAAAATACTTTAATGACTCAAATTGTCCCAAAGTCTTCAAAATCACTTAAAATGTCCGTAAAATCCAATTTAACCACTCCATTGAGCTCAATTTAATGAATTTGACCAACTTTGACCAAAAGCCCCAAATTGCCTTTAAAGGCCCAATTACCCCAATTGTCCGCTAAGTTGACCCCAATTTTCATCAATTTCAATTTTAAACTCAAATTAATCATGCCCAAGCTTGATTGTGATTAAATCCAAGCTCAATTGACCCACATTGAAATCCAATTTCAACCCAAATCAAAAAGCCCCAATTTGACCTAAGACCAAAATCTCACTCAACTAAACCTCCAAATCTATCAAATTTCCCAAATTTTGAATCATAAACTTTTTAAAACATTTTAATGCACCAAATTGAATCTTTAATTAGCCTTTGTCAAACCTCAATTTCACTCAAAACCAAATTGGATCAAAACCCCCAATTTTTTCCCAAATTGGCCTTGTCTACAAATTTAACCAAATTGAACCCCATAACCCCAAAATTTCCACCCAGTGATATCTAAAACTCTTCATGATAATCCTTAGGGATAAATTGAACAAAAAATTAGGCCTTCTACAAACTCTAGCACAACTCATACCCAAGTATAACCCAACATCTCCAAAATTAACCATGTGCCCAAGGTTTACCAAACTGACCCTCCAAATAAATTCAAAATCACTCCAAATCTTTTCTGGAATCTTTGTTACAATCACCCACATGAATTTGATCAATCAATTGAGCTCAATGTCATGGCTATCCCAATCCAAACCTAACTCCAAACTAATTTTACCCAAATTGAACCCATGCACCAAAATTGACCAAGCCATGCAAAATTGATCAAACCAAAGCCACTTCTGCCACCTTCTGGACAATAGTGAGCAAGCTAGACTCACCTAGCCCACCCTACATGAGCTATGGACCAATGGTCTCTTAATTTAGGGGATTTCACCCCATTTCTGGCCTAAACTCAAATATCTTTGCCATAATGCCTTACCATTAATGTTTAACCACCATTAAGCACCACCTGGCCTCCCTGAGCCAGTAAGTGACCTGACTCTGGCAAGCCACCACCTCAACCACTAAAAATAGCCAGCCAAAGGGAGCACCAAGTTGCCAAAATCCAAAATTAAACTTCACTGAGTTGGTTATGCTTCATTGGCCATTAGAGCCTTTCTCCCCTCTACATCAGTAAGCTTTAGCACCCAATGCCAAGATCTGAGCTCCACTAGTCAGCGATGGCCATAAATTGAGCTCTTGATGACTAAAGAAAAAGAATGCTTGAAATCTTGGGGAAACTCTGCCAAAATCTCACCAGAGCCTTTCCAAACCTTCCTAAGTTCACTCCCTCTGCTCTCAACCACTAACAGCCACTCTATAGAGCCATTTTCCTCATTAAATTTTTCCCCAAAGCCATGGTAATTTCTTCCCAAGTCCATAGTGAACCAAAATCCAATTAAAGTTGCGCACACCATCCTCTGTGTAAGAGGAGTTGAATCCCCACAGAAGCCCCATCATAGAGAGTCTCTAGCTTAGCACTAGACCAACACCCAAAATAATCTTTGATCAAAATCAGACCTAGACATTTCAATACAACCCAAGAGTTCATCTGGAGGTTCGTTGGGCCCATTCAAATCTTCTACAATCATCTAATTAAGGCCTTCCCTCTCAAACAAAGGTATTGAGCCATAACCCTGAATCGAGCTTAAATTGATTCTCTATATGTATATACTGTGTTTCATGCTTGATCAACCTTATATGTATATATTGTGTCTTTAGTAGATGAAAGTGTAGGAACAAATCCAAAGTGATTTGGTTGAGTCTATCTCAAGATTTTAAGGTTGAAGTGCCGGCTTATAGGTTAGGTCATTTCAGGATGATGACATGCGTCCAATCGGGCGTGTATCGTTTGAACGGATGAGATCGCATTGGATGGACTCTTGGTACCTAAACCATGGGACACAAGGTTTTAAGGTGGCTGGTGGCATCAAAAAACAGAGTGTCCCATGGAAAGTTCAGACAAGGTGAGGTTGTGCTGGTGCTGACTGGTATAAATAGAAAAATATGGATTTTGTGAAATAATTTAAATGCCAAAACTTTGAAAATCCTTATCATTTGATAGAAAAATCATAAAAATGAATTAAAAATACCCTCTTGCTCAGTGAACAAAAAGAGAATAATGTGGAATAAAAATAAAAATTATTTGTTGACTCTTTGATTTTTAACTTGATTAAATACTCTCAATAGTATTTCAATTCATCATGACTAAGCATTTCTAGACATAGATTGAAATTTTTAGGTTATGTTCCTCATAATAGAGGCTATGTTCTCTGGTTTTCCAAGGTTAGAGGACATCTTTGTTCTTCTAACCCTAATTCTCAAGCTAAGATTGCTGTTTTGGCTTAAATTAATTACATAAATTGAAATATAACATGGAAAATTATGGGATAAATTTTAACAGGTCTCCTATGGTCAGATGAGCTTAAGAAAAATATTATGATGGTTTGAATAATTTTATACATTTCTATATCTAATTAAATGTGTATATCTTGTATTAATTTATTTAAATTAAATTTTAAACAAAAATCAATGAAATCAATTCCACATTGTGTGTAATAATCATATTAATCTATTGTAAACAATTTGAAAATTATTTGAGTAAGTTTGAGCACTAAAGTTGATTTTTTAGAAAACATTATATTTTTGTATAAAAAATAATTAAATTAAATTACATAAATTTAGAAAAATTAGGAAAAGTGGTTTTATAAGTTCCTTGTGATTAGAGGCATTTAGAAAAAAGAAAATTATGTTTGATAAAATACTACATTTTTAAACAATCTTTTAAATTAAAAATAATTTAAAATGATTAAAATTTCTAAAAATACAAAAATATTTCAGAATGTTTCTAATGTTTCCCTGTTTTCTTAAGACTCTTTTAAATTATTTTTTTCTATTTTTATAAATTATAAATAAATTTTTAAAGGCCCTAAATGCATTTTTCTCATTTTTTCATTAAAATAATTATAATAAATAAATTAAAAATCATAAAAACATAAAAGTTATTTCTCTGAGTTTTTTCGACTCATAGAGGTTTAATAAAAATGTAAGTATGAAAACTATTTTTTTGTAAATAAAACATATTTAATATTTTAATAAAATTAAAAAAATTCTTTAAATAATTATAAAATAATAATTAAAATTTAATTCAAAAAATGATGAAATTTGCCTAAATGTTTCTCTGACATTAGGGAAACTCTAATAATTTTTCCATAAACCAAAAACAGACTTTATTTTGATTGATTAAATAAATCAATTTTGAAGATCTTATTTTCTAAGATGCTTTAATTACTCTATGGATAGGGTGCTCTAAAAATTTTAAAGTCACTTGAGTTATGCTTAATAAATTATGAGGTGGAGAGCTCCAAGGGTAAAGTGGTAATTTTAGATTTTGGTGCCTTAATCAAAATTTAGGATTGAGCAAAGGGAAAAATGGGTAATTTTGATCCTAATATGTTTGGATGATTGAAACATAATGGGTTAAAAGGTAGAAACCAATTTACCACATTTACATGATAAGAATAAAATTATAATCTTTTAAATTATCAAGATTTGGAAGTTAATCAAAATCAAATGATTTTCAAGTGATGGGCTTAAGTTAGGAGAATGATATTTCACTTATGTTATGTCCACAACTTATGATGATCTGATCTTTTAATCAGGATACACACCATCTGAATTAAAATTCTAACATTTGCTAATCTTTTTCCCATTGAAATTTTTAAAGGCTTGATAGTGATCTAAGCTTGATATTCAAACTCATCTAATGGGATTTAAAAAAAGGATAACATGATTGATGATAGACGCTTTTAAGAAAAGTAAGTCCAACTTTAGTGATAGGTACAAAATCTTTAATGACCTAAACTTACCTTAGGGGCATTCACCCACATGCTTTTAAGTGAAATATCAACTAATTAATTGAGTACACTGTCCTCGGGATGATTAAAATGTTAAGATGTACCAAGTAGTGGGGTAATTTTAATTTGACGTGGGATGATTATTAGAGCAGTATGATAAGTTCAAAATGAACTCAAATGTTTTGAGAGATCTTTAAAGCAGTTCAGAGTCATTCCACGAACCCTTTAAAATCTCGTATATATTTTGAAGGACAAATTGAACTTATTATATTTTGTAATAAGATCATCCACTAAAATCTTTTGGGACTCCATAAGTCATAGTTCAGGGTTTGTTTGATACACCTTCAAACTTTCTTACTTTCCACAAAGTTATATATATACATGTTGTGAAAACTAACGTTTCAGCGGGAATGCCAAGAAGTTGGCATGTACGCTTTTACAGTTTTATTTAATTTCTATCATTTTACTTTCTGTAGTTAATTTTGCTTCCAAATATCATAACTACTTGGGTGTGCACCTTATTTTACTTTCAAAACTAAAACCATTTTAATAAATTAATCAACATTTTCAAAAATCTAAAACAATTGTTTTAAAGGTAGCCATGAATCCCTTGAAATTTTATTAAACTTAAAATGCCCTTTTTAATTTATTGGAGTCCCTTAGTAGAGCTAACTTACGGTTTATAACGAGATCTTTGTAAATTCAAAAGAAAAGAATGATACCGGAATGGGGGAATCGTAGGATCCTAATCGGTGTCGCTCTAATCAACTTTAACCCCCCTTAATTAAACTTTAAACTTGTCATTTAAACCCTTAAACCTTAAACTTTATGACTACCACTTTGCCGAGGAGCTTGGCGCTTAACTTTGTGGGTAGCTTTCTACAACAGCAATCTGTAACAGCATGACGATCTACAACACCATATCTTTCCTTGGAATTAAACAACAAGCCATAAAACTTTGAGGTTGTTTGTCTAGTGCGACATAAATCCTCAAATTTTTCTTTAGGCCTTTGTATGGCTCTGCTATACAATTTAAGAATTGACCTATTTTGGGATTCTAAGGTTGTAATTTGTCACGACCTAAATCCTCACATCTTCTAAGTTATTTATGCAACGGTCTCGTGTAAATGTAAGCCCTAATTAATGAAATTGGTAGGATGAAACTTTCAATAATTCTACTATCCATAATTGAAGCCAAATAGTAGGATAGCTTGGGAAGTCACCGAGGTTCTCCTCAAGATCCATGACATCCCCTAGTTCTTCTTTTTGATTCCAAAATAAATGTTCCAAATTTGATTCATTTCCTTTTCACACCACTTTGTCCGATCTTTAAAAAAGTATGTATTCATTTGAATTTATGAAGGCAATATCCTCTGATTTTTATTGAGAGTTTTCTTATGTGACTTTGACAATCTAAGATATAATTAACTATAGAGGCTTGCCCTTATAAGAAACTTTTAAGAACTCGGCTTATTATAAACACTGTTTAATTTTTTGTATTACATAGGGGAACTTGTTGGTCAACATAAAAATGGTTTTTTGCACACTTAAACGGATATCATAAGTTCTTTAGTTTAATTAATCGGGCCCTCACCAGTAAGTAGTGTATCTATTCTTCATGATGGATGCATTGCTTATGGTATTAGGCTCATTTATTTAAACTACTGAGGATATAAGACCGGTCCGGTCTTATATTTTCGTAATTTAAAAGACTACTTTTTCCCAATTTACACACACACACACACACAAATATATATATATATATATATATATATATATATATATATATATATATATATATATATATATATATTGATATTGTCTTTGTACATCGATAATGAGTTCATGTCCTATATGGATCAAGTTACCCTTCTTTCATTGGCATGCTTTACCCATTTTCTTCATGGATGAGTATGATCAACTCTTTTGGATTTTAGGGTCGTCTACTCAATCACCTTTGTACAGAGAGGTTCAGGAGTTCCTCAGGACCTTTATCTTTTGTGTGGGGTTGGACGCCCATTAGGTGTGTTGGTGGATGTTGACCTCACTTTTGATTGAGGTCTAGCTTTCACCTCTTTAGTAGCCTAGGGTCTAGCCATAGGAATTTCCTGTTGACTATTCCTAGAGGACTAGAAATGGAACCCTCACCATTAGAAATTCTAAACTCTTCTTTGCTCAACTTGAAGTTCCACATATTGGTCTTGACCTCTAGCACATGGTAGGTGGGGTCAATATGTGGGAGCTCAAGTGGAGTCACCATATGATTGCTTAGCTTTAGGATTGACTCTATGGTTGTTGGTCTTGAGCTGGTGCATACGCTGTCACTCACTTGCACATTACACTTCCACTCAATACCTTAAGTTTAAGCTTACCAAACTTTGACCCTTAACCATTTTGGAGACTCATGAAGAATGTCCTCTAAACCCACTAACCCTAGGCTAGGGTCTAGCTAAGACCAGTGCATGAAAAAACCAAAGTAGAGGAGTCCAATGGTCAATAGCTAAAATAGGGTGGTTGGCACCTCAATATCACCAAAATACTAAACTTAGAACTTTGCCCCCAAATCTACCCAATTTACTCAAACACCCCCAAACCCCAAGTTTGACCAAAATTCCTAATTTTACCGAAATTACCCAAAATTGTTCAAAAATCATCTCAAACCATTTGAAACTACCCAAATTTCCCAAAACCTCCCAAAATGGCCAAAATTACCATAATGCCCCCAAATTTTCCAAAATTACAAAAATACCCTTGGTGGCTCAAACTTTCCCAAAACCCTCAAAATCATTTCAAATGTCTCCAAAAGTAATTTGGACTCTTCAATTGATCCCAGTTTGATCAATTTCACTAACTTTGAACAAAAGCCTCAAATTGCCTTTAAAAGCCCCTCATAACAATCATTCACACAACATTGATCAATAAATTGAGTCTAATGTAATGGATAACCTAACCCAAAATCTAATTCAAGCCAATTTAACCCAAACTGAACCCATGCAACAAAATTGAGTAAGCCATGCCCAAGTGACCAAATTAATGACACCACAACCACCAAATGGAGCTTAGCGACCAGGTTAGACTCACCTAGCCCACCATAGATGAGCTATGGACCAATGATTCCTTAATTTAAGGGATTTTTCCTATTTTTGGCCTAAACTTGAAATATCTTCTCCATCATTGCTTACCCTTGGGAGTTAATCATAATTAAGCATCCCCTGACCTCCCTGAGCTCAGAGGTTACCAGACCCTAGCCAGCCACCACCTCAGCTACCAGAAATAGCCAGCCCAAGGGATCCCTAAATGGCCAAAATCCAAAAGTAAACCTCCCTGACTTGGCTCACTCCCATTGGCCACTAGAGCCTTTTTCCCCTCCTCCTCAACAAGCTTTAACACCAAATTCCTAGCCCTGAGCTCCACCAGGCAACCATGGTTATAATTGGAGCTCTCCACTGCCAAAGAAGAGAGTGCTAGAAACCTTGGGAAAACTTGCCAAAATCTTACTAGATCTTCTTTAAGCCTTTCTAAGTATAATCTCCCTACTCTTAGCCACCCATAACCACTCTACGGAGCCAATTAGTTCACTAAAATTTTCCCCAAAACCAAGACATATTTCTCCACAACTCCCTAGTGAACCAAACTTCAATTAACTCTGCACACACCATTTCTTGAGTGAGAGAAGCTGATTCCCACAAAAGCTCCATCACAAAGAGCCTCTAACCTAGCTCTAGACAAGCACCTAAAATCAAGCTTGGTTAAAATTAAACATAGATATTTCACTAGTGCCTAAGAACTCATCTATAGGTTTATTGGATCAAATCAAAGCTACCATAACCATCTAATTGAGGCCTCCTCTCTAAGACAAAGGTATTGGACCTCAACCTTAATCGGAGCCTATTTTGATTCTCCATACATATTTACTATAATTCATACCATATAAGCCTAATATATATTCTCTTCTCGAGTAGATGAAGGTTTAGAAACAAATCCCAAGCCATTTAGTTGAGTCTAGATGAAGATCTTAAGGTTTTAGTGTGAACGGTTCTCGGGTTTGGACACTTCGGGACGATGAACGAAAGCCGTCTGATCACGTGTTTATTCAATGGACAGAGGAGATCAAGTCGGACGAACCTTTGGGACAAAAAGGATGGTCGTGTGGCAATTGAGGTGGTTGGCGATATCGAATAGCGAAGCGCCGTATGTAAAGTTTGACGCGGACGAGGATGAGGTTGCGTTGCCTGTTAAAGTAGAAAAATATGAATTTTTTTAATTTATTTAATTCCCTGAACTTCAAAAATCCATATCTTTCTCTAGAAAAATCTTAAAAATAAAATAAAGATACCCTATTGCTCACTAAAAAAAGGAGAATAATGTGGACTAAAAATAAAAATTTTTTATTGACTCTGTGATTCTTAATGAATTAAATATCTCTGGAGTATTTTAATTCATTATCATCAAGCATTACTCATCATGGCTTGAAATTTTGTGGGTTTGTTCCTTATGACATAGGCTATGTTCTCTAATTTTTCCAAGGTCAGAGGGCATTGATATGTTTCTAAACTTAATTTTCAAGATAGGATGGCTATTTTTGCTTATTTTAGTTATATAAATTAAAAGGTCACTTGGAAAATTATGAGAATAATTTTACTAGGTTTCCTATGGTCAGGGAAGCTTAGGAAAAATGTCATGATGATTTCAATTAATCTGCACATTTGTATATTTAATTAAATGTATATATATTGCCTTAATTTATGTAGAATAAATACTAATAAAAAATTGAAAAAACCAATTCCAAACTGTGTATAAAAATCATTTTTACCCACTATATAAATTTAAAAATTATTTGACTAAGTTTGAACACTAAAGTTGATTTTCTAAGAAACCTTATATTTTTGTGCAAAATTATTACATTAAATTAAATACACTTGAGAAAATTATGAATAGTCTTTTTCTGAGTTTCTTGTGATCAGGGGCACTTAGGAAAAATAAAACTTACTTTTGAGAAAATACTTGATTTTTTAGCTTTATTTTGAATTTAAATAATTTTAAAATAATTAAAAATCTCGAAAATACAAAAATATTTTCAATAAAATGTGGCTAATTGTTCCCTGATCACTTAGAACTCATTAAAATATTTTTTTTCTAATTTTTATAAGTTAAAAATAAAATATAAAAAGCTTAAAATGATTTTTTTTCATTTTCCCACATAATTAATTATAATAAATTAACTAAAAATTATAAAAATATAAAATTTGTTTCTCTGAGTTCCCTAGGCTGAGAGAGGTTTATTAAAAATATAAAGAATAATTTTTTGTAAATAAAAAATCTTTTCTATTAAAATTAAATCATAAAAATCAATAATAATTATACAATTAAATTAGTAATTTAATTCAAAAAATCATGAAATTTTTCATAAGTTTTTCTCTGACCTAAGGGGACCTCTAATAATTTTCTCATGATAAAACAACTTTTTTTAGATAGTCATGTAAATCAATGTTGAAAATACTACCTTTTAAATTTAAATAATTATTTAAATTAAATTAATTTTTTAAAATCCATAGTTTCTCTAATATTTTAATTGACCCATGGATAGGACACTCTAAAAATTCTCAAAATCATTTGAATTTTGATTAATGAGTTATGAGGTGGAGAGCCTCAAAGGCAAAGGAGTAACTTTAGATTTTGGTGCCTTAATCAAAATTTAGGATTAACAAACGGAAAACATGAAATTTTTATTCTAATGAACATGTTTGGAAGATTAAAATACAATGGAAATAGAAGGTAGGAACTCACTTACAACATTTTCTACAATAAGAACAAAATTATAATTTCCTTAATTATCATGACTTGGAGTTCAATCAAAATTAAACGATTCTCATGAATGAAACAATTCTCAAGTGATGGGTCTGAGTTAGGAAGATAATATGTCATTAATTTTAAGCCCATAATTGATTACAATGTGATCTTTCAATAAGAATGCATGCCATTTAAATCAAAATTCAACAACTTATCATTTCACTTATCGTGATTTTTCATGGCGTGGTAGTGACATAAGTTTAATATTTAAATTTATTTGATCAGATTTAAAAGATAACATGATCAATGATTATCACCTTTCTATACTACAAGTCTAATTTTAACTTTGGGAACCAAAATCCTTACTTAAATTTGCCTTAGAGACACCCACCCACATAACTCTTAAGTGAAATATCAATTGATTGATTGAGTGGCCTAACCTTGGGATAAATAAAACATCAAGTTTCCTTGAGTAATGGGATAAACTTAGCTTAACCTTTGATGATTAATAAAATGATATGATAAGTTCAAATTGAACTCAAAATATTTTTTGAAATCTTCAAAGAGGTTCAGGGTCATGCTCCAAGCACTTTGAAATCTCTTGAATATATTGAAGGGCAAATTGAACTTGCTACATTTTTTTTCTAAAATCTTCCATTAAGTTCATCTGAGACTCAATAAAGTAATAACTTGGGGTTTGGTAGCTATAACTTCATCTAATCATGCAATTTGAATTCCTTGTAAAATTATATACACATTGCCAAAGCTAACCTTTCAGGTGGGGAAGCGGGAAGAATCGACAGGCATGCTTTTAAGTTATTGCTTTTACTGTTTTGTACCTCTTGTTTCTTGCTTGCATGCTTAAGGTCACCTTGCATGTCAAAGCCAAAACTAAAAATTAAACAAGATAAAATTCACTGCCACAACAGTAAAAATATATAACAACTCAAAAATTTAATCACACATAAAACAAAACAAAAAATGCAACTAAATTATAATGTCTCTATCGAATGATCAGGAATCCCTCCGAGTATGTAAACTACCACTGCTAACGAGGTTTCTCACAGTATAAATGAAAGTACGAAACTCATTAAGTTAGGTTTAATAAATTCGTTTGGACTAAGTGAATCTGAAAAAAAATAGTGTTGTCAGAAAAATGGAACCGTGGGATCCTAACCGGTGTCGCTCTAATCAACTTTAACATTCCCCATAAAATTTAAAAAACCATGACCTTAGGAAACACATGATTTGACATCATGACTTGACACATTAGAAAACTTAAACTCTCCACGACGAGGAGATTGGAGCTAGCATTGTGGGCAGCACGGTCATCTTCAATAGCAAAACATGTATACACCAGCTAAAACATTCGTTAGAATTAAACAACAATCCATAGGACTTTGAGGTAATTCGTCTAGTGCGACATAAGTCCTCAACTTTCCTTTAGGTCTTTTTATGGCTCTGCTATACAATATAAGCCCAAACACGCTTTAGGATTCTGAGTTTGTCGTTTGTTATGACCAAAACCCTCTTATTTTCCAGGCTATTTGTGTGAACGTTTCACATGAATGTAAGCCTGAATTAATAAAATTGACATGATGAAACAATTAAATATTTATCCTCTAAATTGAAACTAAACGATAAGATAGCTTGGGATGTCATCGTGGTTCTCCTTAGGATCTGTGACATCCTCTAGTTCTTCTTCGTTTGGATTCCAAAATAAAATGTTCCAAATTTGAGTCATTCCCGTTTCACACCTCTTTGTCTGATCCCTTAGAAAGGTCCTACCCTTTGAAATTTTTGAAGACAATATCCCGTAATTTTTATGGAAATTTTTCTTAGATGATTTTAGTTATCTAAGATGTAATTAACCATAAGGACTTGCCTTTATAGAAAATTTTAATAACCATAGCTTAATATAAACCCTATTTAATTTTTCATATTAAGTAGAGGAAATTGTCAGCTTATAAATAAAATGCTTTTGCAGACAAACGGATGTCAGATATTCCTAAGTTTATTTGATCGAACCTCACCCTCAAGTCTTGTGTTTATATTTCGAGATAGATACATATCTTGAGGTTCAGTGCTCTTTCTTCTAAAAGATGAAAGATATGGGATAATTTTCATTTCATATTTTTCCAAACTATATATATAATATATATATATAATAAATGTCCCTCTGAAGCGGGCGACCAGATTCTAATTCTGGCGACTAAGGATTTCCACAAGACCTACCTTAAAAATTGTGCTGAAAACTTCTTGCAACTCCGCTGGGGATGAGTTTCTCGCTTCATTTAACTCAGGGAATATTGTCTACATATATAGGTAATTTTTTCATGTCCCTTATGGATCAAACTACCTTTCTTCTGTAGACATGCTTCACCCATTTTTTTCATGGAGAAGTACAGTCAACTCTTCTGGACTTCAGGATCATCAGTTCAACCACCTTTGAACATAGAGGTTTAGGATTTCATTAAGACTTTTAATGCTTGTGTGGGGTTGGATTCCCAATAGGTGTGCTAGTGGACTAGCTCTGCCTGGGCATTGTGCACTGTGAAGTCGGTTCTGTACTGGGTCCACAACTTCACTATCCCTTTCGAGTTTAGTTTGCTACTTTGTAAATTTAATCGAATTGTATCATGTTGCGCTCAGTCTTTAGGCCTTATTTCCAAAACTAATTGAACTCTCCTATTTTCAAAGTTACTTTTACTAAATTTCAAAATATTTTTCACAAAATTAGAAAATAAAGGTGTGTCCAGTCTATAGATCAACCTTTGTTAATTTTTAGTGCTCCCACTAGAATTGCAAGGTATCGGACAAACAACTAACCCAAGAGCTTTCTTTTTGAAGCTACTACAATGGTGTTACTTACGCTCAATATCTCATGCAACCTACCGACAAGGCGCAATGCCCGTAATGTTGCTCCCACCATCAAGTTTGGAGTCGGATTTGATGAACTTGAAGTTATGCTCGGAAAGGCTCCCTTTGTCATGATGAAAGTTACCACTCTGGAAGTTCAAGAACCGTTAGCTGAGTTCAGTCTGAACTATCCTTAGGATTTCCCTTCCTACAAGAAGGTAAAGACTATTGCCCCATCACCTGCTTAGTCTGTTTTTCCCGCTTATGCTAAGGGAAAAGAGGTTGTGATCACTCAAGATACCCCCAAAAGATTCACTGTACTGCTATCAGTGTTTGGAATTGGATCGAGTTTGAAGACTGCACCATTAACTCAGTCACAGAGAAGAAACCATAGCCAAAAGGTCTAGAAGGCTGCTAAAGCCCAGATTTCTGAAGAAATGTATGTTGATGAAATTCTTCACTAAGAGGAACTATTATTGCCGGAAACCTATTCGCTTCCATGAGGAAGTAGGTTCCATCCCTTAATGGACACCAATAAGTACAAAAATATCCATAAGATGGCTACTACTTTATTGTTACCTCATGGACATGGTGGGGAGAGAAAGAAACCCGCTCCTATCACCCGAGTCAGTACAACATTCCAGAGATAAGCTACTAAAGTGGGTTGTTTAGTCAGTGAGTTACATAAATGAGTCGGATGTGCAGTATCCCCTCACATAAAGAAAGAAATTCTAAGAAATGTCAGATCTGCCAGATGATCTTAAAGATCAACTAAAATTTTGCCTACTCGCATTCCTGTCAGGTTCTGCCTGGAAAACAAAATTGATGCTACCATCATCACTACTAACTCTACCATTGCTACTCCAAGATCTGTAAGTCGTTGACCGGTTAAGTCACGTATGGTTAATATAAGTAGAAATATCCATAAGATGATTGCTACTCCAAGAATTCTACTAGTTACCAGTCGTAAGGATATTTTAAGAGTCTCGGGGGAAAAGACAAAGAAATTACTTGATACTGTATATAGTTCGCACCATGGGGAGCATACGTCTCTTTGACATGTTGATGCCTTTGTTGAGACACCCCTCTCAAGAAATCACTTTTGAGAAAAAAGGTATGGATTCCTAAGCTTATCATGCCACTACGCATCAGTGAGCCTGTACTGCAGGATAATGGAATGAAGCAAGGGTCCAAAGTATCTGAAATCATTGCAGATATTACTACCAAGTTGGATGAACAAATGGAGGATGTTCAATAGAGTCCTCCAGATTTTAAGATGATATAAGAATCAATAATTGAGGAAAAGGTTGAGAAGCTCAGGTTCAAGACTTTTGAGTTAGCCCAAGAACATGGAGTTTCAGTTGATGATGATGATGAAGATTTTGAATTTAATGACTGTTCTGATGAAGACTACATGGATATTCATGTCATCAAAACCAGAGACGCAGCATCTATGCACGACGCCCAACCTCTTATTGAAGGGAATGTCGTAGATGATTTGTGTAGGGTTGTTCTACTAAGGGATGAGCAAATCAGCCAAATGAAGAAAAGGATAGAAGAGATGGCCACATCCATGTTTAACATTGCTATAGTTCATGGATAGTCTCAAGCACAACAGTTAGCTTCTTTAGAAGTCAATCAGCCAGAGATTGTACATATTATAGATGAAAGGAGGGAAGTTGCCTCGACTAACATAAAAAATCAACAGAAGAAGGATTCTTCATCGAGCATCATACCAAAAAAAGAATTAAACAAATGACCCAACAATTTTTGGAGGCCTTAGCCCAGTCTATAGGTGATGCATTGATTTCAAAGGGTAGACCTTACCCGAAGGAGTGTGATGTCGTACCCTACCCTAAGTTTTTTGTGTCACCAAACTTTAAGATATTTGATGGGACTGGAAATCCCAGACAACACATAGTGCATTTCAGAGCTAGTTGTGGTAATACCGAAGGTAACAAAGCATCTCTTTTCCGTCAATTTGTCATTACCCTATTAGGGATAGCGTTTGATTGGTATGCCGAGTTGCCCAACGGATCAGTGAAGATATTCGTCGAGTTAGAACAGCTGTTTGTAAAGAGATTTGTTGGAGCACAACATCATATTTCTATCAAAGATCCCATAGTAGAAAGGCAAAAGCCTAACGAGACTCTAGTAGATTATATCTTGAGGTAGAGAAACTTTAGCACGAAATGTTAACTGCAGCTACATGAACATCATGCAGTTGAGATTCTACTCAAAAGCATCTATGGGCCAGTAGCTTTCATGCTTAAGGGACTCACCATCAAGTCCTTCAAGAAGCTACTCAGCAAAGCTAGAATTTTGTAAGAGGAAGCTAAACACATGGTTTCTCAGCAGAAATTAGAAAAGATCAGAGCAGCATGAACATTCGAGAAGAAGTCTAGGACAATGACAACTATTGATAAGAGAAAGAAACCAATGAAAATATAAGTATAACATTCTTGTCAAAGTTCCCAATTGTCATCACAGCAGCTCAGCAAGGAACACAACAATATGGTCAGTCTAGTCAGCAGTCACATCAAGAAAGATCATATCGAACAGAAAATAAGAAAAATCTTAAATAAGGGAATATAAAGATCCCAAAAGAATATTTAAAAGAACTTGAAAAGGTTCTGTATGATTTCAGCCAAGCCAATCACTCTGATAGATCCTTATTCAGAAAAAGATTGATGGAGTACAGTTTGGAACAAGTCATCTAAGAAGATACTTGATCAGATTTAGACCGCTTCAGCTCAGGCAGCCGTTAAGAGTCTTCAACTTGCCCAGCCCAAGATGGATATTTTTCCAAAGAAATTGCTGCAATCAGAGTGAAAGAGAAAAATAGCATCGTGAAAACTGATAGTGGAGGGGGTAGATTACTGCCTCTGTTAGATTGGTTTTCTCAGATTCAGGGAAGAAAATCCTCAAACCTATGGCCATGTATGATTATCTTTTTGCCTCACCGAGGTATTATGAATATAATGATTATGATTTCAGCTACGTTTTAATTATTTCTTGTGATAACATAACTTACTTTGCTAAATATAACTCAAATTTTGATTCCCAAACCAATCCTTAAATCATATTCAAGTCTGATGAACCCGTTAACTAGAATAAAGAAGATGTCAACAATACCGCTTAAGATAGCACCGGGAGTAAGGAGAGAGTCCTCGAGAGTCATGGCACACAAGTCACTATTAACTTGAGTCTCTCTGATGAGGAAGTTGTAGAAAATTTACCTACGACATTGTAAGATAAAGAAGAAATCACAAAGATAAACTGTTCTCAAAAGACCTATTCTTGCATGTTGTAAGATAGGTGGAAAATTTGAGCCAACTTGGGAGGGACCACTCATCGTAGAAAAGTTTTATTCAGGAGGAGCCTACCATCTGGTGGATTTTTGAGGTGAAAGACCTATGCTGCCGATCAACGGAAAATATTTGAAGACATATTTAACAACTTAACATTGCTCGAAATGAGATTTTGAGATTTTGATTGTTCTGGGGTTATTTATTTAGCCAATCGTCTGTGACTGTGTCCAAACTTTTGTAATAAAATTAACCTCAATAAAATGAAAACTTTTGATGTTCTCCTTTTTGCTTTTAAGTTTGATATTCTACTAAATTATATATATATACATACATACATACATACATACATATATATATATATATATATAT
>JXCR01103073.1:101987-164143 GCA_002079205.1 Phalaenopsis hybrid cultivar
ATTATATATATATATATATATATATATATATATAATCTTCACACCTGTATAAACAAAAATTTTATCTAATAAATGTTTTGTTTTGTTCTTGTTTCTGCTAAATTTCAGCACACTGATGTTTTTTCTGTCATCTGCAGAAAAAAAATGTCAGGATAAAGCTAATTTTTGCTTTCAAGGAAGGCTAGAATCTCACACTTAACAAGGAAAGGGCAGAAAACTTACTTACCCCAATTCCTGATGGGAAAACGTATGATCCTTGCATGAGAGAGACTTCTACTAGTCCACCTGTTACAGAGGGCAAGTCTGAGTTTCCTACATGGTAGATACCACCAACAGTACAGATGAAGTTTACAAGGGTTACTCGATGTGCAACGTCGAAGTTCCTATTCAGGCATCAACTAGAGGAGCATTAGTGGAATGCCAAACATGTAATGTTCTCCAATTAGACCACTATAGTTCTTTTGAGGAGTTCATAGAAAAGACATTAGGAGCCAATTTACCCAGATACTGAGTCATATATTCCATTACCTATGGAGCCAAGTCATACATTGTATCCTATAGATGTGGGCTACCTCGACGATCTAACAGGATCCCCAAAGTATAGCTAGAAAAGATGAACAGAGTTAAAATACCATAATTTAGATTCTACAAGGAAATATAGGGAAAATTTGTCAACATACTAGAAGGTCTAGAACTATACACTAGAGTATTTTCTGAAAGTGAAGAAAGAAGCATTCTAAACTGTGTTTTCAACTTGAGAGACTGAGGTCGAGCTGGTATTTTGATGGAAAACTTATTCATAACCACAAAAGTGAATGTGTGGAAAAGGCAGAATAACAATCCAATGTGGTTGTTGCTACAATTTCACCAAGGATAGGCATGGGACCCCCCCGGGATCTTAAGACAAGATGAGGTGGATCCATTGCCTCCCATAATAAAGTGAATGATAAAAAGGTTGATTGGATGGAGCATGTTGTCACCAGACTGCATTCGAAATAGTTTAATCATCAACATTTATGAAAAGGAAGACTGTATCCCCCCACATATAGATCACCATGATTTTGTCAACCTTCTTGCACAGTCTAGTTCATGATTAAAATTGACACTTTGTTCAGGAAAGAAATCGACATTGTTGGACCTGGTGAGTTCAGAGAATCAGTTGCAATTCTATTGTCGGTGGGTTCGGTACTAATTTTGAAGGGAAACGGAGCCGACCTCACCAAGCACAACATTCCAGGGGCACGACACCGCAATGTTTCCAATACATTGAGAAGGATGGATAACAACAACATGTCATATGGATTCTGACCAGATCCAGAATTGGAGGAGCTGTGACCGTACGAACTATGAGATAGTTGCACCTCTAAGCACATGTAAAAGGAATTCTTGTCATGGAGCTTGGCTTAGTAGGTCAACTTGATCAGGAGCTCATCCGACATAGGATAGATAGACAACTTTTGTCACCTTTTATACTACGCTAGAGCAGCTTATATGATATGTACTCAGCATATGATGTTTTAGATGTATTCAACATGTTGTCTTGTTTGATACTTTCAGCATGTATGCAGTCTGTAACACCTATTTGAAGCAGATTAATGTAATTTCCTTCAGATTTCAACATAATTTGTCAAGTTGCCCTTTTGTACGATGGACAAAAAGCCCCAAAACCATACGTTGGTTCTGAAATATAATAAACAAAGAACAAAACAATAAAAAATTTTATGATGACTAAACTTAAATAAAATATCCTTTTAAAAACTCAACCAACGAAAATTAAATTTTGAAAAATATACATTGATAATTAAATGTGATAGAGACAACAAGAAAATAAAATAATAAGATTGTTGAGTTTATTTCTCTCGAGTTCGAGGTTTTTTACGCTTCGCTTACGCAGCATGACTGTCTTGGTTTGTACTAATTTCATCACATCCCCATGTAGTTTCGTACTCTGCACAAAGTTTCACAAATTTTATCCTCTCCAATGTCAATCTTCACATGTAACATATCTATGAACTTAGCACCACAAATTCTCTACACTATTTTCAAGTCAATCTTGGGGTCAGTACCTAAATTTTGATTCCCTCTTTTCAAGGTCGGTACCTCAATTTCCATTCTCTTTCAGGAATTGATACGTAAATTTCAATTCTCATCTTGGGGTCAGTACCTAAATTCTGATTCCCTCCTTTCAAGTTCGGTACATAAATTCTGAGTCACTTTCTGGAATTGATACCTAAATTTCAATTCCCATCTTAGGGTCAGTACCTAAACTTTAATTCCCTCCTTTTGAGGTCGATACCTAAATTCTGATTCTTTTTCTGTAATTGATACCTAAATTCTGATTCTTTTTCTAGAATTGATACCTAAATTTCAATTCCCATCTCGGGGTCAGTATCTAAATTCTTATTTCCTTCTTTCGAGGTCGGTACCTAAATTCTGATTCTCTTACTGGGATTGATATCTAAATTTCAATTCCCATCTCAGGGTTAGTACCTAAATTATGATTCCCTTCTTTTGAGGTCAGTACTTAAATTTTGATTCTCTTTCTGGAATTGATTCATAACTTTCAATTCCCATCTTGTGGTCTAATCCTAAATTTTTATTCCCTCGTTTCAAGGTCAGTACCTAAATTCTAATTCCCTCCTTCTGAGGTTGGTACCTAAATTCAGATTCTCTTTCTAAAATTGATACCTAACTTTTAATTCCCATCGTGGGGTCAGTAACTAAACTTTGATTCCCTCCTTTCGAGGTCGGTACCTAATTATGATTCTCTTTCTGGAATTGATACCAAAGTTTCAATTTTCATCTTGGGGTCAGTACCTAAATTATGATTCTCTCCTTTTGAGGTCGATATCTAAATTTTGATATTATTTCTAGAATTGATACCTAAATTTTAATTCTGATCTTGGGGTCAATACCTAAATTCTGATTCCCTCCTTCTGAGGTCGGTACCTCAATTTCGATTCTCTTTTTGGGCTTGACACCTAAATTTCAATTCTCATATTGGGGTCAGTACCTAAATTCTGATTCCCTCCTTTTGAGGTTGGTGCCTAAATTTTGGTTCTCTTTCAGGAATTGATACATAAATTTCAATTCCCATATCGAGGTCAGTACCTAAATTTTGATCCCTCCTTTTGAGCTCGGTACGTAAATTTTAATCCTCCTTTTTGGGTAGGCTTAGACGTCCTATTCCCTTTTCCACTTTTGGGTTAGGCTTAGATGTCATATTCCCATCTACACCGTTGGGTTAGGCTTAGACGTCCTTTTCCCATCCTTGCATTCAGGATAAACTTTGACGCCCTATTTCCTTTTCTGCGCTTGAGTTTTCCACTTAAATTGGTTTCCTATCGCATAATTTCACTCCAATAAAATTTTAAATTGAAATCCAAACTTTATTTAACATATTTAATTTGAATTGAGTCTTTGCTAGGACTTCCAGTTTGTGTTATAATTTTCACCGAAATCTCCTTTTCTTTTCCTAAGAAAGAGTATACGTTACTCCCTAGTGGAAACAATTGTCACTCAATTCTACACTTCATTCTAGGTTGGTTGACTTAGTAGTATGTATTGGTTTTTTTAATCTTGTTGATCAACGCCAATACGTGCGGTGTGCTTGTCCGGCACACCACACCTAATGGGGCTGCATTTGTTGACCTCACTTCTAGTTGAGGTTTAGCTTTCTCCTCTGTAGTAGCTTAGAGTCTAGCCATAGGAATTTTCTATTTTCTATTCCTAAAGGACTAGAAAAGGAACCCTCACCATTAGAAATTATAAACTTGTTTCTGCCAACTTAAAGTTCCACATAATAGTCCTAACCTCTAGCATTTGGTAGGTGGGGTCAATATGGGAAAGCTCAAGTGAGTCCCTATAGGATTGCTTAGCCTTAGGATTGACTCTCTGGGTCGGTCTTGAGCTAGTCCATACACTTTCACTCACTTGAACATTACACTTCCACTCACTACCTTCAGCCTAAGCTTACATAACTTTGACCCCTTAACCCTTTGAGAGACTCATGTAGATGGTCTTCTAGATCCACTAGCACTAAGCTAGGGTCTAGCTAAGACCAGTACATGAAGGATCCAAAGTAAGGGATTCCATTGGTTCATATCTCAAAAAGGGTGGTTGGCACCTCAATTTCACAAAAATACCAAACTTGGCCTTTTGCCACTAAATCAACCTAATTTACCAAAACACCCCAAAACCCCAAATTTGACCAAAATTCCTATTTTTTCCCAAATTACCCAAACTTATTTAGAAATCATATCAAACCATTTAAACCTACCCAAATTGCCCAAAACATCCCAAAATTGCCAAAATCACCAAACTGCTCTCAAATTTGTCAAAATTGTAAAAATACCCTTGGTAGCCCAAACTTTCCCAAAACCCTCAAAATTGGCATGAGGATCTACAACGACATATCTTTCCTTAGAATTCAATAAAAAGTCATAGGACTTTGAGGTTGTCTGCCTAGCACGATAAAAATCCTCAAACTTTTCTTTAGGCCTTCATATGGCTCTGTTATACAATTTAAGCCCACGACCTAAATCCTCACATCTTCCAGGCTAATCATAAGACCGTCTTGCATAAATGTAAACCCTAATTAATAAAATAGGCAGGATGAAACATTCAATAATTCTACTCTCCAAAATAGAAGCCAAATAGTAGAATAGCTTTAGAAGTCACTGAGGTTCTCCTCGGGATCTATGACATCCCCTAGTTCTTCTTCATATGGATTCCAATATAGATGTTCCAAATTTGTGTCATTCCCTATTCGCATTTCTTTGTCTAATCTTTCAAAAATTTCTATCTCTTTGAATTATTGGAGGTAATATCCTCTGATTTTTATCGAGAGTTTTCTTTGGTGAAATCTGTTATTTAAAATGTAATTAACTATAGGGGCTTATCCTTATAGGAAACTTTTAAGAACCCAACTTAATCTAAACCTTATTGATTTTTTTGTATTAAATAAGGGAACTTGTCGGTCAACATAAAAAAAGTTTTTCTCAAACTTAAACGGATGTCATAAATTCTTTAATTTTTTTAATCGAGCCCTCACCAGTAAGTAGTGTATTTATTCTTCATCATGGATGCATTGCTTATGATATTAGGCTTGTTTGTTTAAACTACTGAGGAATCTGAGATCGGTCTGGTCTTATATTTCAAAAATTAAAAACATCATTTTTCCCGATTTATATATATATATATATATATATATATATAAACTAAATTAATTTGGGCTTTAGGACATCCATTTTGGCAGCCGACAACTTCCAATTTGGTGACCAACAATGAAGTTTTTAAGTGAAAATTAGCAATAATCTAAACCTTCCTAAAACTTTGGATTCATTTGAACACAGACTAACTAATAACACTAAACAACATAATTAACAAAATTATTACCACAAAAACAAAATAACTACTCACAAAAACTTAAATACATCATAGCATTGTTTAACAAAAAAAAATACAAACAAAACTAATAGCCTCAACAAATACAACTCAAAAGTAAACAACAGTACAGTGTAACTGTACCAAAAAAAGTTCACAATAATACATAGAAAACTAAACTATAGAGCACAGTGTAATCATCCACCTCGTCTTTAGCATCACTCTCATTACTATGCCAAAATGTTGCAGGGTAATATGATGAATATTTTGGATATTGAGGGAAAATTACACTCCGGCTACCTCTTATGAGGTTTTCCATACATTAGTGGAAATTTTCCTCATAATCACTATGTCTCCTCTTATGTCCATCAATATGTTCCTTAAAATTTTTAAAATTTAATACCTTATCAGAGATGTTGTTGACGTTGTCCAATATCTTTTACAATAATTGTGACTGAGATTCAAATCTAAAAGTATGACCTTCTAATGTCGAAGCAGGTGAAGCAAAAGCTCGAGATGTAGAAGCACCTTAACAACTAGAAAATCCACCTCTCTGGATAAAAAATGAATGATGTGAATAAAATTTCACACTGAAAATAGTAATGGGCTTGAGAGGTTGCAATATCTCGTCCCAGCCATCAAATCTAACTCTAACCTACTCACATAATGAAAAGATTAAGGATGCAAATGCCAAACCTGCAGTAGTAGCAGTGATCGCAGAACTGGTGATAACATCATAATTCAGAGTTCCAATGTCAAAGGGTTTGAACTACTGAATACAATAGTTCATGGTTGTTATTTCTCAGGTCACTTCACTGAGGTGCCTTGTAAGTAGCAGACGAGCAGAAATATAGTAGTGTCACGCCTTCACTATGGCATCCAACTTTGAAGTGGGTAAGTAAACTCTTCTTTCAATAATAATTTTACATAATCTCCTTCCAACAGTCAACGATGAAGTAATCTCTTTTAATTCCTCCTCTTTAGAAATATAGTTGGAATAAAAGCATAGCATGCTAGAGGAAATTGATAAAACTAATTTGTTACCTCTGATGAGAAAGGTTTGGTGTTTTTTCTAACCATGACTCCTTCAGCCTCAATGAGATTTACATAGAACTCCCAAACAACAGAGTAAATGGGCACAGCTGAAAAACAATAAAATCACTCCCACTGTCGGTGAATAATCACGTGCTCAACAGCTCCACCTGAACTCTTGAAACATCGCTCGGGGATAAATTTTCTCGACGGCAGTGCATCATTATATTGATCCTAATCTCTCAAACTAAGAAATTTTTTTAAATCAAAATGAGCTTCTCCTTTGCTCCTCTTCATCCATGGAGCCATTTCTAAAACTCATATAAAATTAAAAATAAATCCCAAATCAACTCTAAATCATTAAACTCAGCTCCTAAAAGTTTAAACTACCATATCTATATATTTTCCACAGATTTTTCTCAAATTTTGTCCCTAAATAGTGATTTTCAGGTAGATCAATAATATGCTCAAAATACATGATGAAAATAATTTTTTTTTACATATAAGTGAACTTCTTACCAAAAAAAGATCAAATCTAATAAATTTTTCTTCAAACCACCAAGTAATCTCCAATTTTGAGGATGCCCTAGTCTCCAAATCATAAAATTGAGAGGTAGGGGACAAAGTCAAGGGAAAAAAATGGGGTTTTTGGACCAAAAATTCACCTTAAACCGTTCGCAAACCAATTTAAGTGAACCGGTGCTTAAGCATGAATGGTTTGGTACTTAGGAAGCACTCTCTCCATTTAAACTACGCTTAAGCATGTGGTCTTGGCGCTTAGGTGCCAGTGCATAAATTTTGGCATTTTTGGTTTTAAGTTACATGCACTTCTAGCCTAAGTCATTACTCCTAAATGGTCTTATAAATCTTTATTAACAACTTTATTCCCTTTCAACTCTCCTCTTCCTTCAGATTCACCAATCTTAACTAATTTGAGTCAACACAAAATAACACAAAATTTCACACAAATAAATATTTAAATTAATTCACAAACTATTACAGACAATTTTAATACACAATTTCTCAATCTAAAGTGTTTTGGATCAGGTAGTTCATAACACAAACACTAAACAATCATAACATTAAAAACACACTAAACAAATTTAACATTAACAAACAAACTCTGAAAACACAAACATTAAACAAAGAACACACGGTGACTAATAACACTGCTTGAGTCTTCTTAAATCCATTTGTTTTTCAAATACATAGCCTTGTCTGCTTCTTCCAGAAAACTAGTATTTTTAAATTGCATCTTAGGTGACCATTCCATATGCTCCAAATGCGCGTTAACTTCCATCACTTTTTCTTCAATTAAAGTCATGTTAGCCTCAATTTTAGTGATCTTTTCTATTATCCCTTCATTACTAATGAGTAGGAACCCATTGTATAACTCTTGTGAACTATGATTAATAAATTTCTTCCTCATATCTTCATCCTTTTTCGTTAAATCACTCTCCAAAGATGACATCTTTCCAAGAACTCTCACTCTCCACTTAAATTGAATGGGATGAGACTTCTCCTCATACACTTCAATTTATAGGCTCTAGAACATCCACAAAACCTCTAGACATGTTCTTAGACCATGATCCCATGTTTAAACCAACTAAACCATGTTTAAATCTTCTAAAAATTCCATTCAAAATGTTTAATAAACCGCCGCACTTAAGCGTCAGTGCTTAATTTAACACAGGTTAGCTTAACGTCCAAAAACTCATTCTAGCATGTCTAAGTCATGTTTTAAGGTCTTATAATCATCACTAAATCATTATATATTCAAAATACTACCAATATATTTTAAATAAAACACAATAACATAAATTTCAAAACAAACACATCAAGAACTATGTGTTTACTCTCGTAAAGTGCTTGGTTTAACATTGTCAACCCGACGTAACCAATGCTTATTTAGGTTGACCCAATAGCATAAGATCATTTAATTTAATTCGATCCCCTAAAAATTAGGATTTCAGGCTATGTATATTCACTTTGAATATTTTATCAGTTTTAGGATCTTTGATATCCACGGCTCCATAATGATAAACTTTCATCACAACAAATGGGCTAATCCACCTGAACTTAAGTTTGCCTGGAAATAATCTTAACCATGCATTATTTAGCAAAACTTGTTGCCCTAAATCAAAATTTTTGGTAAGAATCCTCCAATCATGCCACATCTTTATCTTTTCTTTATAAATCATAGCTCTCTCTTAAGATTCATTCCTTGTTTCTTCAAGCTTATTTAATTGCAATAGTCCTTTCTCACTAGCATCCTTTAATTTTTAGTTAAATTCTTTAATAGTTCAATATGCTTTATGCTCAAGCTCAACTGGCAAGTGACAAGCTTTCCTAAATATTAGCCTGTGTGGGGACATTCTTATAAGAGTTCTTTATGCAATCCTATAAGCCTAGAAAGCATAGTCAAGCTTGACTGACCAATCCATTTTAGTTAGATTCACAAGTATTTTCCAATATTATTTTAATTTATTTGTTGTATAATTCAATGAAACCACTTTATCTAAGTATGATAAGCAATAGCAATTTAATGGTTGATATGATATTTCCTTAATAATTTCTCCATGATTGAATTTATGTAATGACCTCCCCCATTAGTTATGATCGCTCTCGGCATCCCACATCTAAAAAATATGTTCATTCTTAAAACTTTGCAACACTTTATGCATCACATCGAGGTAAGAGAATAACTTCTATCCATTTGAATACATAGTCTACTGCTAATAATATCTATAAATTTTTTAGAGATGGTATAAATGGTCCCACAAAATCTAATCCCTAAACGTCAAATATCGTAACTTCTAACACATAATTGAGGGGTATCTCATTGCTCTTAGAAATATTACCAACTCGTTGACATTGCTCTTAGAAGTATTAATATCTCTAAAAATTATAGGCCAATGAAGTTCAGATTGCAAAATTTTGTATGTTGTTTTACCAACACCAAAATGTCCCCTAAAATTAGATTTATGACATTTTTGAATAATTTCATAAGTTCATTCTAAAGGCACACATATTTGAATAATAAGATCCTTTCTTTGTTTATATAAAAATGGGTCATCCAAAAAGTAAGTCTTTGCTTCATATAAAAATCTCCTCTTCTGTTGGTATGTCATTCTATATGGTATAATATCACTAACAATGAAGTTCACAATGTCGGCATACCATTGAACACGCCACTCATTAACATTGAAAAATTCTTCATCTCAAAAATGTTCATAATCTCTTTTTCAAAAAAGAGTGTTTTTTATCTAATTCATGCCTGGATAGATGATCAACAATTTGATTTTCAACTCTCTTCCTATCTACTTGTGAGCATAAATTGTAGGGAGTCGTCATGTGGAAGCTGTCGATTGCTGGAATCAGAATCCCGTCGCTCGCTTTGGAGGGACATTTACTTTACATATATATTTATATTTAGAAAAATATGAAATCAAACTAATCCCATATAATTCATAGTATAAATGAAAGAACGCTGCGCCTCAAGCTATGTATTTACCTTGAAAGATAAACACAAGACTTGAGGGCGGGGCTTGATCAAATAAACTAAGAAATATACAACATTCATTTGGTCCATGAAACCTTTTTATTTATAAGCCGATAATACAAAAAAAATATATGCATTCTTATACCCATAGTTTATACTCATTTTTGCTGATATTGCACTTTAAAGGAATGTTATTTTCATATTTTCTTGCAGGTTGTTTTTTAAGACTTGAAGCAAAAAGGAACAAAAAGGGATGGAATTTGGAGTCAAAATGGAGTTTTTTGAAGAAGTCTTCAGAGCTGACGGCGCAAGACTGGGCACCGACGACGCCATTAGATAGAGAGTGCGGCTTAATTAAATGGTCACTGACATCGGCGGTGCTAGTGTCGGTGCAGGCTCTTTTTCTAGAAGATTTGATAAATTTGGATGCTTTTTGAAGATTTTTTAGATGCAACTATTGGAAAACCAACATTAGGCTCTATTAGAGCCAAAATTGATAAGAAAAGAGCCCCCGTCGCGCCCCCTTACACTCTTTTACCGTTTTCCACTAATAGCCACTTAGAGTCCATTAGTCATTTATTTTCTTTATAGTTTTGAGTTTTTGTGGTGATTTTAAGTGTGAATTCTTCTCTAAGAGAGTTGGAGAGGGAGAGAAGTGAGAGATTTCTTCTTCCTACATTTCTTAAGAGAGGCTATGAGGGATATTCTTTGAAAAGGAATTTCAGATAAGTGTTGTTTGTTTATTATTGTTGTATGAACTTTCTTTTATATATGAAATTTGTGCTTTCTTGTATCTTTCTCATGAATTCTGAGTAGTTTCTTTTATCTTTCTCCTTACTCTGGGATATGGCGAAATGAAGAGATAATTTGGTTGTGCCAATGTTAAAATATAAAATAAATTGTGATGGTTTTTCATCTCCGTTCTTAATTGAATTTTTGATCTAGCCAATTGAATTGTTAAAATATGTTGTGAAACATATGATCCGGGAAATGGAGTTTGAGTTCTATAATTCAATGAAGGAGTATTTCAATCATGGAATTAAGTGCAAATAAATAAAGAAATATACATTGTTGGGTGAGAAATGGAAATTTATAGGATAACAAACTAAAATCCTCAATTCAATCTTAGTGTCTAAGAACTAAAGTGAGAGTTAGCCTTCAGGAGAAGGGAAGTAGGAGCTCTGGAGTGAGAGCCAATATCCTCCTAACCTATCCACAAGTTTAGGGACTAAACCTGAGATTAGCTAAGGATTTTCAGTAACATTGAATCAAGGTAGAGAAATAAAATTGCTCCTATTTGGCACATTACATATTTAAACTATTTATCTCATCTCATTTCACCAAAAACTCATTGTAGTGGAAAATATGCTTTTTCATATTATAAGCTTCATCACATAAACATAGTTTAGTAGTTACTATTTTAAACTTTACATTTAAATTTTCCTAGTAGTTAATAATTTAGTTCTGATAGTATCTCAAACATTCAAAATTAGTGACAGTAATTTTGATTGCTGTGAATTTCCTTGTTCATTTATGATTTCAAATTTAAACCTTCCTCGTGGGATCGATATTTGAGAGTTAAATAGAAAGTCACATATTACTTCATAAATATATGTATACTTGCATAGAATCCCAACATTAAGTCAATAACATTTTTATTCATAAAATACCACATTAAGTTTTTGGCGCCATTGCAAAGCAGAGTCAACTTTTTAAATTTTACACAACTATATTTTTTGAGAATAGCGGACAAGTTACCCTATTTAATATGTAAAATTAAATAGGGTTTTATATTAGGTTAGGTTCAGAAAATTTTCCTATAAAGGCAAGCCCTTATAGTTAATTACATCTTAGATAACTGAAGTTACCTAAGAAAACTCTCAATAAAAATTAGGGGATGTCATCTTCAAAGAGGTTGAAGGAACATGACATTTCAAAGAGATCTAACGAAGATGCGTGAAAGGAGAATGACTCAAATTTGGAACATTCTTATACAATCCAAAGGAAGAGAGACTAAGGGATATCACAGATCCTGAGGAGAGCCTCGATGACTTCCCAAGCTCTTCTATGGTTTGACTTCAATTTAGAGGAGAAATATTTAAATGTTTCATCCTGCTAATTTTATTAATTAGTGCTTACATTCGTGTGAAACAATCACACAAATAATCTATAAGATGTGAGGATTTAGGTTGTACCAAATGACAACCATCGAGTCCTCAAGCAGGTTAGGGCTTAAATTGTATAACAGGGCTATATAGAAGCCTAAAAATAAGTTAAGGATTTATGTCTCACTAGGCGGACAACCTCAAAACCCTATGGCTTCGTTGTTTAATTTCTAAAGAGCGATGCATTGTTGTAGATCCTCTTGCTGTTGAAGATGGTCTTCTGCACATGATGTTAGCTCCAACCTCCTTTTTGTGACAAATTTAAGTTTTCTAATGTGTCAAATCATGATGTCAAATCAAATGTTTCCTAATCTTATGGTTATTTAAATATTATGGGTAATATTATAGTTGATTATAGCGACACCGGTTAGGATCCTACCGTTCCCTCATTTCGGCACCACTATTTTCTGTCGGATTCACTTAGTTTAAATAAATTTACTAAACTTAACTCAATGAGGGTTATGGATATTTAAATTTTATGGGTAATATTAAAGTTGATTAGAGTGACAACGGTTAGGATCCTATGGTTCCCTCATTCCAACACCACTATTTTCTATCGGATTCACTTAGTCCAAATGAATTTACTTAACTCAACTCAATGAGTTTCATACTTTCATTTATACCATGGGAAATCTTGTTAGAAATAGTTGGTTACCTCCTCCAAGGAATTCATGATCATCGGATAGAGACAATTTAATTTAGTTAAAATTTTTATTTTATTTTGTTTGTGATTAAATTTTGAGTTGTCTTAAATTTTGATTGTTGTGGCAGTAAATTTTATCTTATTTATTTTTAATTTTAATTTTGACATGCAGGGTGACTTTAAGCATGCAAGAAAGAAACAGAAAAGGATTTACGTTGTACTAGGAAAACAACTTCAAAATCCTATGGTTTGCTATTTAATTCTAAGGAAATATTTGCTTTTGTAGATCCACTTGCTGTTGTAGAATGCTACCCTCAAAGTTAGCTTCAAGTTCCACGTTGAAGTAGCAGTCCTAATGTCTAAGGTTCAAAAGGTTTAAATGACATGTTTTTTCAATCTTTATGGGAGGTTTAAAGTTGATTAGAGCGACAATAGTTAGGATTCCATGGTTCCATCATTCTCATATCACTATTTTCTCTTAAATTTATTTAGTCTAAATAACTTGTTAAACTCATTTAAACTTAGGAGAACTCGTTAGCAATTGTGGTTTACCTCATCCGAGAAACTCCATTAAATTGAGAAGGACATGTTATGAAATTTTTGTTTTGTTGTTTTTTTTTTTGAAAATATTGTTTAATTTAAAAATGTGTTGTGTTTTGCATATAATATAAATAAATGCTTGTAGGGAAAATGTTATAAAGTGAGAAAATAAACTTATAATGCATGAAATATAAATGTGTGTCTGTCATCTTCTTTCTTACTCCCGCTGCATGGTTAGTATTATAAAGTAGAATATATTTGCACGAATTAATTAAATTGCAGGAAAGTAAACGGGAGCAGCTGGTATGAAAAAGTTGGAAACTGAGTCATAACAAAACTCGTAGTCACATATGGAAGACCAGAATTGGGAGTAAGACATGGGTAAAGGTGGGGCCTCACAGCTAGACTGTGTGCTTTCTGACCTTAAGTAAGAGCAACCAACCAGATAATCTACGGTGGGTAGTCCTAACCTCGATCCAAGTAATTAACCGTGGACCTTCATAAATTTTCATCTGAATTTAATTTTTTTGCATGTAATGTTTTATTATCATGCGGAAATTTTTTGCTTGAAACATTTGTGTAAAGCAATGTAGTCCATAGGTTATTTATTTTAATCAAGCTAGAACTACAAAAAATCTAAACGTGTCAAAGGAAATCATCTTCTCAAGGATCGTTGAATAGTATCATCAGTTCTTATGCTCTACTTTTATTAAAGGTCCTTGAGGTAGAAGACACTATTCTAAAATCCCACATCGTATCCCTCATTTTAAAGTCCATTTGGGCAGCTTATTTGGTGCAGTGGCTTTTTAGAAATGCACCTGACCTGTTTGGGTAAACTGCGTTTAGGCAGCTTATGCGTTTTGAAAATGCTAAAAAAAGCATTTTCACACCGCATCTATCAAGGTGTGGTGGCAGCTTTTTGACAACGATCTGGCTTTCCAAAAAAAAAAAAAATTGTAATAGCCACTGAACCTAACTTATCAGTAAATTATTTTTAATCAATTTATAAGTAGATTATTCAACAAGCTGCAGCTGTCCCAAACAGACCCTTAGCACGCATTAGCATTATCGTCATTGCTCTAGCCACCTAGAACTCAAACTTACAAAAAGCCTGATGATCCATATGTGGCAAAAAAAAACATCCCCAATAGCTCACAAGGATTTAAAAACCTTAGAGAAGGCTCAAATCTTTGAGCATTGGGTCAATTAATATAGGATAAGTAGTGTAGGGTATTTTTATTGACTTAGGTGGATTAATGGGTCTTGAGGCATAACTTGGTGGATCCCTAAATTTTTAATGGATGATTTTCTGGATCAAATTATAATAACTTCAATTGTCCTTTAGAATATCTAAGAGATCATAAGAGTGTTCGAGGGATAACCTTAAAAAACTTTTAAAACCTTTTGAAACATTTTGAGTCCATTTAAACTTATTATATTGTTCACTTAATCATCCAAAATTAAATTAAGATTTAGTTTCAATGAATTAATACACCCTATGCTCAGTGAAAATTAATATTTGAATCATCCCGAGAGAGGGGTACTCAAACATTCACTTCATATTTTATTTAAGAGATATGTAAATGGATGCCCTTATGGCAAGCCTAAGTAATTAAAGACCTTGTACCCACAATTATAGTTGGGTTTGTAGTGTTTAGAGGTATTCATAAATTAATCATTTTCCTCTTTTCTAATCTTCATTAAAAAAGTTTAAGTATCAAGTCTAGATCACTATCAAGCCCTTAAATCCAATCTTTAGGTTGGTTTGTAGTAATCAAAGGTGTTAAATGAAATGAAATTCAATCCTCATTAAAACCAAGCTATCATCTATTCACAAAGTAAGGACTTTAAAACAGTGAACCATTAACTTCCTATATTAAGCCCACTACCTCGGTATCATCCAATTGAATTAACCTTCAAGCTAAATTAACTTATAAAATTACAATTTTACCCTTATCATGAAAAGGTGACAAATTGGTTTAAACCTCTTTACCCATTATGTTTCAAATATCCAAAAGAGTTACTATGATCAAAATTACCCATTTTTTCTTTTACTTAACCTAAAATTTAATTAGAGTACTAAATTCTAAAAATTACCATTTTGCGCATAAGGCCTCTCTACTTTATAGCTTATTAGATACAACTCAAATGAATTTAAAATTTTTATGGTGCCCTAATCATGGGTCAATTGAAATATGGGAGGAGAAATATAGATTTTTCTAATTTTCTAATTTTTACTTATATTATATAATTATTTTAGCTCGAAAATAGAATTTTCAATATTAATCTATTTAACTAATCAAAATAAATTTTCTATTCATGAAGAAATTATTGTATGTTCACCTAGGTTAGAGGACCACCAAGACAAAATTTCATGATTTTTCAAATTATACTTTATATATTATAGTTTTTTAAAGATTTTAGTGATTAATTAAATGTCATTTTATTTGAAAAATGAGTTTTATTGATCAAAGTAACTAAAATAGGTTTCAAATTTTTACAATGAGTTGAAATAATCATTGATTACAGTGTGGAGTTATTTTTCTTAATTTTTTAATAATATTATATTTATTTAATTTTTTATAAAATTTAGACACTTAATTTGCTAGAAATTTATGCACAAAAGCTTAAATAAATTTTAAATTTATCTTAGAGTTCCCTAACCACAGGGAATTTACCAAATTAATATTCATATTTTTTATTAATATTATAATCTATATAATTAATCCAATCAAAATGGGCCAATAGACTTGAAAATTTGGATTTCAGAGCTAGAGATGTTCTCCAACCTTGGAAAAATTAGGAGACATCCTCACTGTCATGAGGAATCAACCCCTAAAGTTTCAAGTCATGGTGATTAATATTTTATTAATTAAAGTTGAAACAGTCTAGCAAGTATTTAATTAATTAAAAATAAAAGATATGTCAAATAATTTTAATTTTTTTTCCACAATATTCTCCTTTCTTCACTAAGAAAGCGGGTATTTTTATTTTATTTTTATAATTTTTCTACACTAAGTTTTAAATTTTTGATGTTTTTGAATATAATTAAAGTAAATTTACCCTTATATTTCTACTTATCCACGTGGCAGCCACCTCATCCTAGGAAAATTTGAAGCCCCACACGGTGTGCTCTAATTTGTTGTGCATTCCACCTAGGCTTGCCATGTAGCCTACAGTTCACGAACACATCTTCCGTACAATGCAATTCGAGTTGTTCAATCAATATAAGCGCGATCGAACGGTCCCTGGTCATCATCCCCAACTGACCTAACCCGAGAATCGTCCAACTTCTAAACCAAAGATCTCAATTGATACTCAACTAAATTATATAGGATTTGTTTATATAGCTTCATATAGTTAAAACAAACCTATCTGTATGGTTACAATCATATAAATAAACATTCTCTTCATAATTGATGAAACCATAGGAAAACTTATGGTTTTTGGATTACTCATTTGCCCAAGAGGTGAGGCCTTGATTTCATGATTGTGGAAGCTTCCTTGTGTTCCAATGAACCTCCTCCAAGTGTTGGTTTAAGTTGGTTTAAGGTCTAGGTATGATTTCAATCAAAGGGTGATGTGGCTTTGGTCTAAAGGTGGGTTAGAGGGCTAGCGACAAGAAGATTTTGATGGTGAACTTCCTCGTTTGATTTGGGGAAGCTCAAGAGTGATTCAATTTGGAATTTAGTGGTGTTTTGTGTGATGGCAGAAATGGCTCTGAATTTTGAACTCAAAATTAGGGTTTCACAATGGGTTTCAAAGGGGGAAAATGGTTGGAATCATCTTAAGAATGCTTGGAGAAGCTCTGGTGAGAATTCGACAAGGTCTCCCCAGAGAATTTGATCATCTCCCCTTTGGCTGTGAGAGATGGCTTTTATAGCCATGGCCAATGGGGTGTAGCTCTAATTGGATGGTGCAACAAGGCTAAGGTGGAGGACTGAACGACGCAGGTATCCAATGGGAGAGTGCCACAAGGGATGGGCTTAATTTTAGGTTTAAAGGAAGGGGGTCTTCCCAGATTTGAGCTCTCTAGCACCTAGGGTAGCTGCCTAGAGCTGAGCTGGTGGATAGCTGAGTCAGAGAGGGTCAGGGAAGTTTTAATTGTGATTAGCTTCAAAGTTTTATGGGTGATAGCATGGAGGGAAGAGTTTAACAAAAATGTGGGAGCAAATCCTTAATTTGGGGAACCCTTGGTTCTCAGCTCAAATCTTGGTTTTTGGGTGATTTGATTAACTCCATGGTGGCTAATCAAGGTACGTAAGGATTAAGCTTCTTTAATGCCAAAGGTTTAAGTTAATTTTGCGGCTTAGGTTTAAAATTAGGGTTTGGGCCAAAACTTGGATTTGGGCTTGGTTTAGACTTGGCTTAAAAAAATTTTTGGGGTCCCATTGATACAAAGTGATGTCATGAAGAATTTAGGAAGTGAAATTGGAGGGATTTAATTGATCACAATGCTCAATTGGATGGAATTTTGACGTTAGGTCAATTTTTGGAAAACGAATTTGAACTTAGGTTTAGGTTGGACTAGGGTTTGGATCAATGCCAATTCACAAATCAATTTGATGTGAGAAATGTTATGAAGAGTTTAGAATTAAAATTTGAGAAAATTGGATAGGCTAACGTATTCAATTTGGTGAAATTTGAAGACATGGTCAAATTGGGGGTTTAAATTGGGCATGGAATTTAATTTTTGAATTGAGTCCAATTGGGCTTGAATTTGGAATTAATTGGGTTTATACATGATGAAATTGAATTTATACTTAAAATTAGGGATTTTTAAATCATTTTTTGTGGAAATTGGCGATGATTTGGGGTAATTGGGCTTTTAAAGGCCAAAATTGGGATTTTGATGAAAATTTGTCAAATTGGTGAAATTAGACCTCATGAGTGGTCTAGATTGATTTTGGGAGTGATTGGAATGATTTGGGAGGTTTTGAGAAAATGTGGGCCACCAACGTCATTTGGGTAATTTTGACAATTTTTGGGGGTATTTTAGGAATTTCGAAATTTTTGTGGTGTTTTCAAAAATTTGGATAATTTGAATTAGTTTAAAATTATTTTTGAATAAAATTGGGCAATTTGGGCAGTCTTTTAAAATTTCAAGTTACAAGGGAATTTGGTAATTTTGGAAAAGTTTGTGGCTAAAAGGACAAAATTGGATATTTGGGTAAGATTGGGGATTCAATAGGTTGCTAATAATAAAATTACCTCTTTTGGGCCGTAAGAGGAAGGGAACTCCCATCTTGGATTCTCCATGTGTTGCTCATATCCTGATGTTAGTGTATAGCTAAAGGTTTGGGGGACCATCCACATGAGTTTCCAAAATAGTAGAAGGAAATGTTCTGCATGTGTATGTTAAGGTTTAAGCCAAAAGTGGATGTGTGTGTGTGTGTAGGAAAAGGACCACATCACCTAGGGTTAACCCTAAGTCCAAATAGTCCTATGGTGACTCCTCTTGAGTTCCTCCATATTAGCTCAACCTACTAAGTGTTAGAGGTCAAAACCAACATATGGAAGTTCAATGAAAGCAAAGAAGAGTTTAGAAATTTATAATGGTGAGGGTTCCATCACTAATGCTCTAGGATAGTAAAAAAGAAAGTCCTATATCTAGATCCTAGGCTTTTAAGGAAGAAACTAGACCTCAACAAAAAGTGAGTTCAACATTACTACGCAATTATACATACGTTTCAAGTAATATAGGATTTTTCTTAAAAACCCCAGTGTCAATCCCACGAGAAAAACCAAAATTCTATAATATTGAATTACAAATCTTCTATCTAAATTACAGATATTACAATAGGAAAATAGTTTCAAAATGTGGGTAACAGTTTAACACTAAGTTTATGCAAAAAAAAAATTTGAGATTAAATACGGATAATGTTTAAAAGCTATCAAATTTAAAAAAGACTTTAAAATAGAGTTTGAAATATTATTAAAATATTTTTTCGCCTGAAAAAAGATGTTAATCAATGTAAGAATTGAATAATGAATAATATAAAAATTTGTAGTTTGCCAAACAGGAGCATTTCTAATCTTTACCCCCTCTTAGTGCTTGCAAAGAACAATGGCTAAACCAGAGTCTCTCACCAACTTGTGTAGTAGTGTTGAGTAGATTCTTGCCTCTCACTTCCAGATTAACCACTGTGCCTTCTTTATAGAACCTACCAGAAACCCTTAAGATCAAAACTCTATAATAAATTGATAAAATATGCTAGGCTATCACTCTAGAAACATCATGTCTATTCCCATCAAAACTTATCTCCCTATATATTTGCACTCCCTTCAAGTGATCGCAACAGCTTTGCCCAAGATGAAATGTGGTACTCACTAGTTGGTGAAATCTTAGCCCTCCGAGGTCATTGTGTTTTTCAATTGATTTTAATGATACAAATGTCCAGTTTGCAAACTCAATGAAGACTTATTGAAAATATCATCACAACTTTTTAAAAATAAAAAAACCTTTAAATCATTCTAATCCCACAAAATTAATTCCCATATATAAGGATAAAGAAGGGAATTACTCAGAATCCATGGAGATAAAACGAAAACACATAATTTATATTGAAATCCAAGTTTTACAACAAAGTCTTAAACACAAATACAAGATACTTATCGTCATGTCTTCTCTCCAAGCAAATCTTGAAGTTTCCTTGAAGCCAATCTCCAATCTCTTACACAAAAAATAGACTCTCACTCACTCACACACACACACACTGGATTCAATCGAACTCTCCAAAAATTACACAAAAAGACTCCATAAAGACTCTAAAAGCACTCTCTTTTCATCTAGAATTTAGCTCTATTAATAGTTAACTGAAAATATCCAAGGTGGAGTGCTATGATACCCATTCAGCCTGTCTATTATCGCTATGGTGCCAGGGGTGGCATTATGGCGCCATACAAAAACATCAATTTTTGCTCCGTTTTGTCCTTATTTTGTCTTCATTTTCTCCAAATGTCCATTCCATGTACCTAAAACCAAAAACATACAATATACCTTCCTTTAAAGTCCAATATCATCAAAATAAGGCATAAAATGAACATAAAATGTACATTAAAAATAGGTTATTTTTAGGTGGATCAATTCCCCCAGACTTATTGTCCTCAAGTAACTTTTTTTTACTATAAAAAATATAACTTATTTTAGTGAGTTTCACTTAAAAAATTCAATAGTTTTTTTCTTATAAAGGCAATAGTGAAACTTTAGAAAAATTCTCAATAACTCTGGTTAAAACTAAAATGTAAGAGTAATTAGTAGTCAAGTCTAAGAGTTCTAATTTCATATTCATTTCAACAATAATTATAATTTGTCATACGAGGGATACTTTGAAGATTTACAAGAAAAAGAAGTTCATAAGAGCTCTATTTGTGTGGATGTTAATACTTAAAAAATAAGTCCAAAAATGTAAATAAGTCCCTTTCCTTAAGATGATTCAAATGAAACCAATTTTTATTAGGCATCTCCTCAAGCTTCTCCCCACATATTTTCTTTTTTTTTTGCATTGTCTTTTCTATTTTATTTTCTTTTTCTTTAATGATCATTTTCAATCCTTTCTTTTTCTTTTCATGTCATGTAAGAATTACAATGTCTGGATAGCCTTTAATGGTTTGAACTCCGCCATCCTCTTTCTTAAGTTAAAAGCATCCCTCATTTCTTTACTTAATAAATGTCTATTAGCTTAAAAGATTTTTCATACAGTCTCAATTCTTTCTTCTCAAGTTAAAAAATCTAAAGTCTTTACTATATTTAAAAATTTAATTTTCTTTAATTTAAATATTAAAAGCATAATCTTATACTCTTATACTAAATATCTCAACTTTGTAACTAACATTTATCATTAAAAACTTTTACTTAAGTCTACTATATCATTTACAAAATCAAAGATAAAGTTATCTAAATCTAACCCAACGTACAACAGGTTATGTGAAAATAATTTTAAAAATACAGTTTATTGAGGACAAATAATGTTCAGTTTAAAAAAATTTTTCTCCCTTCCTTCCCTCAAACTTAAATTTTTATTTAATTTAAAGCAATACATTTTATAATATGTATGAAGAAAGAGAAAAACTAAAAGTTCTAAGCAGGAGAATAGTGCAAGTACAAGTAATAAAATAGGTGCTGAGTGGTAGTAAATATAAATTTAACATGTATGACATTATAAGCAAAAGTTAAATATTACTCTAGCACACTAATAAAAAAAACTGGAGAAAAAAGAGAAAAATTAAAACAGTAGAACAAAAGTAGTGTAGCACACAGTTCAGTACAATTGTACTCCCTAATACTAAACAAAGAACACTCATAAATTTCCAACAAAAGTAAAACACATAACTAACAAAAAAATTCCAAATACAAGAACTAAAAATAAAAGAAAAATAACAAACTATTTGTCTTCCTTTTCATCCTCATCATCATCATCACCAACACCAAGATCTGCATCTTCATCCATTTCTCCACTTTGATATGGTGTACAATGACCCATCCAGCAATTACATGTATTTTAAATCTCCAAAATTTTGCTAGAAAATATTTCTCAAATTATATCTAGCAGCTAGCATGAAAAAATGTAATAATTTTAAAATTATATAATAAATTTTCACATTAGGGGTGATGCAAATGATAGCATGGATGGCAATGACACGACTTCAGGAGAAGATTTAATTCAAGTTGTGACCGACTTTTTGTAAATCCACAAATACAAGAATTTGATGGTGCTACTAGAAGATTTAATTTTCAGCAACGGCGTCCAAAGACTTGATCACGACTTTATAGATGTGTCTAACTTGATTAGGATTTATAAATATAATATTCAATAATGTTAAAGTCGAATTTGTCAACGCAAGTATACATATCGCTAAAGTAATATTGGGCTCTAATGGAGTCCTAGATATCGATCCCAGAGGGAGTAATTAAATCTACAGACTAAGATTTTATAAAAAGCAATACTTTAATTACAACAACGAAGTTTAATTTGCTTATCTGTCACTAATAAGCAATTAAAATAATTATGTAATTTAATCTATAAAATAACTAAATATGCTAATGAAAGTACAATTTTGATATATAAGAAAGCATCCTTCTCCTTGTCAAGAAATTATAGTGAAATGGACAAAATGAATTAGTTTAATTTATATTGTGTCAAATAGGAGCATAGCTATTCTTTACCCTTTGGTCCAGGCATAAAGAACTTTGACTAATCGTATGCTTGGTTAGTGATTCTGTGGCTAGGCTGGGAGGATACCAGCTCTCACTTCGGAGCTCCCACATTCCCCTCGCGTGAGGGCTAACATCTACACATGAGCACCCAAACGATAGGACCGAATTGGGGATTGTAGTCTGTCACTTTAAAATTTCCAATTCTACACCCGATAATAGTATTTCCCTATTTATTTGCACCCAAATTCCAAGGGCTTTGACCTACCTGAATCTTGGATGTAATCTTCACTCTAGTTTTAAAACTCAACATATTTTAATAAATCAATTGGCCAGATTGAAAGTAAATTAAGATCGAAGTGAAAAGATCCTCACAATTTCTTAAACATTTTCATGGCTTCACCAAATCAAATCATCATTTCACAAATCTCAAGACAAGGAGAAAGACAGAGAAAACTACTCATATCTCATGGGGAAAATGCAACAAAACTCTAAATTCATATATAAATTCAAAGTCATACAAACTATAACAAATAAAATAAATTTATCTCTAATTTCTTCCCAAGTAAACTCCTCAAAGTTCCTCTGAATCTCTTCCTTTCTTTACAGCACACAGAACTCCTCTTTGAAATAACAAGGAAGAAGAAATCTCTCACTTTCCATCCACTCTTACAATCTCTCAAAGAATTCCTCACAATCTCTCCACTCTAATGGAACATTTCTAACCTCCAGGTTCTCTAGCTTTCTCTAGCGCTCTCTAGTGCTCTCTAGCATTCTCTAAAGTTCTCAATTTTTGGCCAAAATGTTCTTTTAAATTTTTGGATGAGCTTTCCCAAGAGTTTCCTAAGCACCCCTTCAAAATTTGGCCTTATCCAAAGCTTGAGTAGGCATAACCGTCGATCTCACCATCGGCTGCCTTGAGGGCGCCGTCGGCGGGCTTCTGAAGAATTTTTTCCTGTAGTCTCGGGAAAAACTCACCGTCGGTGGGGTTGAGGGCGCCTTCGACGGCCTAGTTCAATTCTCCACCTTTTGGTCCTTTTCGCTCCAAATTCACTCCTTTTTGCATCTTTTTGCTCCAATGACCCTAATTCATTATTCCTGCAACAAAACATCAAAAATACCTTTCTTTAAAATGCAATAACATCAAAAATTGTATAAAATAGGTATGAAAATCTCAACATATTTTCCTTTGGTCAAGTTGCATGTGGGCCATGTACTAGATGTCGTGCAAAGAGGGTGAAAGAAGCTCTTAATAGATTAGTCTAGGAGGCTTGGACTCAAGCCAATTCATGGGGATCTAAAGAGAAAGAGCCATAAAGCTTTGTCAACTTATTCCAAGCCCAAAGATAAAGGAGTTATATTATTGTCGCTGGATATTTTGTATTTTTATTGCGGTTTAACAATGGATAGCATTCCAACTTGATGTAGTTTTTCATTTATTTTAGAAGAAATTTTATCTTCTCTTTTGTTTGCTCGTATGCTTTAGCCTATATATAGTCCTTAATTCAAATGAGAAATGGACTTTTGATTCTTGCCAAAAAAACTTGCATTTGGGTTGTCTCCCACACTTTCCTTAGGATTCCAATGGAACACTAGGTCATCGCTTAAGGAGTTCTTTCTCAACTTATCAAGCAGATTTCCACCCCATTTGTGGTATCCTCCATTGTACCAAGTTTCTTTCCTCACGTCAAGCATATGGTTGTGGTCTTATACCAACATTCTTGTTTGTGTTGAGCATTGGGTCAAGGTTTACCTCCATCCATCCATTTTACCGCTAGGTTCTACCTATAATTCGGTTTGTTCCAGCTATGGGATGGCTTTATTATTTGGTTTCTTGCATCTCATAAGAATTTCCATCACCTCTTTTTAGTTTTGGCATAGCACATCTACTTTTCTTACAAGAACATAAATTCCCACGGTCATGTCTTGCATATATGCACATCAGTTTGGTATCAGGGCCTCATGGTTCTTGAACATAGAATTTTCTTGTTGGGCTTTTATGTTCTTGTTGGATGTTTCTTTTTTGTTTTTAGGTAATTAATGAGATTAGTTTTTATTTCTTGTTTCTTATGTTCAATTTTTTGTCTATGTTCGTTTTTACTAAGTAATCCAATTTGTAATTTCATTTCATAATTAATTGTTCAATTTGCTGCTCTCATAATCATACATATTTGTGTTCTTATTAATATTCACATCGTTATTGCTCATGTGATTGTCCTCGTCATTATTCATATCAATTGTTCTATTTATTATCCAAATTGTCCAAATCAGTGTTTATGTTATTGTTAAAATCATCTTGTTCTTGATATTTTTTATGATAAACGTTGTTCTTGATGTGAACTTTTTATTTCATTTCTTATTATTTTTGTTTCTTGAAATACAAATCATCTTGATGTGATCTTGTTACTTTAATTTTTTTTTTTTATATATTCTTGTTGTTCATGATATCATTTCTTGTTCTTGATATGATTGTCCAAATCAGCTTAGTAGTGCCTTTGTTTAGATTCAAGATATCAAAATTCATATTTCATTATCATCATCCCAATGTTTTGCTTAACATTTCGATTTTTTTCTTATTTATGGTGATTTAGAATTTTATTTGAGTTGTTAATTTTGAATTCTTGCTTACCTACCTTCATTGTAAGTCCTCAATCATGTCCCAAATGAATTTTGAAGAAGATGAAAGGCAACCTGCCATTTCTAATCTCTAATTTCAAGCATTGGTGAGGGACAACAGAAGAATGATGAGGGCTGACTTAGAGAAAATCCATGAACAATTGGAACGGTTAGAGGGAGGAATCCAACAAAGATAGCCACAAAATGTTTCCAATTAGCAAAGGGAGAGAGTTCCATCGAGTGGAGTGAGAGAGTAGTATGAAGAATATTATAAGGCTAGATTTGATGAAGAGAACGATAAGGATTTATTTGTAGAGAGGAGGCATTATGGTAGACACGCTAGAGACATTATGAGTAGAGGATAACAACTTGGCAGGTATTAAAATGTGAATTCCTTCTTTTCAAGGCAAAAACAATCTTGAAGTCTATCTTGAATGGGAGAAGAAGATGGAATCAGTGTTATAATGCCACAACTATTCAAAACTAAAGAAAGTGAAATTGGTCGCGATTGAATTTACTGATTATGCTGTTATTTGGTGGGATCAATTAGGGTTGAGCAAGAGGAGAAATCGAGAATGTCCCATACAAACATGGGATGAAATGAAAGTTGTTATGAGGAAGCGATTTGTGCCAAGCCATTACTATAGAGAATTATATCAGAAGTTACAAAGGCTTAGGCAAGGTAATCAAAGTGTGGAGGATTACTATCAAGAGATGGAGATTGCTATGATTTGGGCTAATATAGAAGAGGACCAAGAAGCTACTATGGCTAGATTCTTAAATGGTTTAAACCCAGAAATCCAAGATAGAGTAGAAATGCAACATTATGTGGAGTTTGAGGACATTTTACATGTTGCCATCAAGGTAGAGAAACAACTCAAATGGAGGGTTGACCCATTCAAATAGTGTGGGCTCTTCACGGAGACCAAATTTTTAGAAAAAAAGAGGAAGAACCAATTGCAAAGTCCAAACCTGAGCCAAGACAAGAGACAACCAGCCAAGAAACTCAAGGGAAAATTGACCCTTTAACTACTAGAAATTGAGACATTAAATGTCTTAAATGTCAAGGCAGGGGTCATATAGCCAACCAATGTCCTTGCAACAAAATCATAGTGATAAGGCACAATGGAGAGATTGAGACTGATGAAGAATTAGAATTTTACTCTTTTCCACCAACAGAGGACATTGAATTTGAAGAATATGTGGTCAAAAGGGAATTGTTAGTCACAAGAAGGGCTTTAAGTGTGCAAACCAATGTTGATGAGGGAATTCAAAGAGAAAACATTTTTCATACTAGGTGTCATGTACAAAATAAGGCATGTAGTATGATCATTGATGGAGGAAGTTGTACTAATGGTGCTAGCCTATTTTGGTTGAAAAACTAGGACTGTCAATCATCAAGCATTCTCGACCTTACAAGTTGCAAGGGTTTAATGATGGTTGCGAGGTAAAGGTGAACAACCAGGTTTTGGTCTCGTTTCACATTTAAAAATATGAAGATGAAGTCTTGTGTGATGTAGTATCAATGCAATGCTGACCATGGCAATTTGACCAACAAGTTAAACATAATGGTTTCACTAATAAGTACTCGTTTGAAGTCAATGATAGAATTATCACTCTTGTGCTAATGACAGCAAAGGAGGTCTACAAGGATCAAGTGAGATTGGCAAATGATTATTGTTAAATGAAAATGAGTGATCAACATAAAGATGCTAACCCAAATGAGAAAAAGGAAGAAATGGAACAAGCAGCCATTAAGAGAAAAGTTGAAAGAAAACTAAAATTTTTTTATGCAAAGGCAAGTGAGATCAAGAGAGCATTATTTTAAACCAACTAATGATTGTACTTATTTACAAAGAGGCACTCTTAAACACTAATGAATGTGACAATACTTTAACTAGTTCTATTATTTCTCTTTTTCAAGTGTTTTATGATGTCTTTCCTGAGGATATTCCACATGGTTTACCACCCATTCAAGGGATTTAGCATCCATTTGATTTTATACCCGGAGTCACCATTCTAAACCACCCAACCTATAGATGCAATCCCAAAGAGACAAAAGGGATACAATGACTGTAAGAGAGAGCATGAGTCCATGTGTTGCTCCAGTAATTCTAGTTCCTAAGAAGGATGGGTTTTGGAGAATGTGCATGGATTGTTGAGCCATCAACAATAATACAGTAAAGTATAGACACCTTATTCCTTGCTTAGATGATATGCTAGATGAGTTACATGGATCTTGTGTGTTTTCTAAAATTGATTTAAAAAGTGGATATCATCAAATTAGGATGAAAGAAGGTGATGAGTGGAAAACTGCTCTTAAGACAAAATATGCTTTGTATGAATGGTTAGTTATGCCTTTTGGTTTAACTAATGCACCTAGTTCTTTCATGAGACTAATGGACCATGTTTTGAAAGCTTTTATTAGAAAATTTGTTGTGGTTTATTTCTATGATAGTGTGATGAATCATGTTGAACATTTAAAACTTGTTTTAGATGTTTTGATAAAAAAAAATTATTTGGTAATTTAAAAAATTGTACCTTTTCCACAAATAAACTTTGTTTCTTAGGATTTTTTGTGAGTGTGCAGGGTATACAGGTTGATGAAGAAAAGGTGCGTGTTATACATGAGTGGCCTAGTCCCACTAGTATAAGTAATGTTTGTAGTTTTCGTGGACATACTAGTTTATACCGATAATTTTTGAAAGACTTTAGTAGCATAGCTGCACCACTCACTGAATTAATCAAGAAGAATGTTGGGTTTAAGTGGGGAGAAGCGCAGGGAAAGGCATTTCAATTGATAAGGAAAAACTTACCCACACCCCTGTTTTGACTTTACCTGATTTTCCTAAAATAATTGAAATTGAATACGATGCTTCATGTATTAGCATAGGTGCTGTTCTTATGCAGAAGCGAAGACCACTTACGTATTCTAACGAAAATTTGAGTGGGTCCACCTTAAACTATCTAACTTATGATAAGAAGATGTATGCATTGGTTAGAGCCTTGGAAACTTCGAAGCAGTTGATACATGAAAAATATATGCAATTTTATACCCATAATTTATACTCATTTTTTGTGATACTGCACTTTAATGGAAGGTATTTTTATTTTTTCTTGCAGGTTGTGATTTTGAAGACTTGAAGTAAAAAGGAAGCAAAAATGATGCAAAAAAGGATGGAAGTTGGAGTCAAAATGACATTTTTGAAGAAATATTCGCATACTTAAAGAACAGATGGTGGATTTTACTTAGTTCTGATGGCGCCAAAAGCTACGCTGATGGTACCATTTGACAGAGAGTAGCGAATTAAATTATGGACCACTAGCACCGAAAGGGGCTAGAAGGGTGCCGAAGGCACCAATGTCGGTTCAGATCCTGTTTCTAGAAGATTTGATAAATTCGGATGCTTTTTTAAGAGTTTTTGGATGCACCCATTGGAGAATAGACTCTAGGCTCTATTTGTGGCTAAAATTCATCAAAAAAGGGGCTCCTCCTCTTTCCTCCTTCCTCTTTTTCGCCACACCTTGCCTCCATAAACTTTTTCAACTCCATTTCACCACCATTCAAGAGTTTATTAGTGATTTTTCTTTAAGAGTTTACTGTTTTTGTGGTGAGAATAAGTGTGAAATTTTCTCTGAGAGTGTTGGAGAAGGGGAAAATTGAGAGATTTCTTCTTCTTACATTTCCTATGAGAGGCTACAAGGGATTTGCTTTGACAAAGAGTTTCAGATAGGTGTTGTTTGTTTATTAGAGTTGTATGAACTTTCTTTTATATATGAAATTTGTGTTTCGTTATATCTTTCTCATGAAGTCTGAGTAGTTTTCTTTATCTTTTTCCGTACTCTGAGATATGGTGAAATGAAGAGATAATATGGATGTGCCAATATTAAAATATAAAATCTGATGATTTTTCAACTCCGAACTTAATTTACTTTTTGATCTGACCAACTGAAATGTTAAAATGAGTTGTGAAACATATGATCTAGGAAATGGATTATGAGTTCTGCAACACAGCGAGGATCACATTTGATGCCATGAAGTAGTATTTTGTCATGGATTTAAGTGCAAATAAATAGGGAAATATACATTTTTGGGTGTAGAATTGGAGATTTTAGAGTGATAGACTAAAGTCCCCAATTCAGTCTTAGTGTTAAAAAACTAAAATGAGAGTTAGCCTTCAGGTGAAGGGAAGTGGGAGCTCTAGAATGGGATCCAGTATCCTCCTATCCCAGTCACGGATTTACAGACTAAACCTGGGATTAGCCAATGATTTTCTATAACACTGTATCAGGGTAGATAATTAAAGCTACTCCTATTTGGCACAATACAGATTAAAATCATTTGTCTCATCTCATTTTACTAAAATCTAGTTGTAGTGAGAAAGATGTTTTTTCACATAAGAAATCCTCATCACATAAATATTGTTTAGTAGTTTAGTAGTTATTGTATAAACTTTGTATTTCAGTTTTTCTAATATTTAAATAATTTAATTTTCATAATATCTCAGCATTTGAATTTAATGACAACAATTTCGTTTTACATTCTGTGAATTTTCTAGTAAATTTATCATTTCAAGTTTAAACCTTCCCCGTGAGATCGATATTCAGGGCTTAAATAGAAAGTTCTATATTGCTTGATAATGATACATATATTTGCGTAGAATCTCAACATTAATTACTTAAATTTCTTAATCATAAATATTGTATCAAGCTTTTGGCACTGTTACATAGCGGAGTCAAAATAATATAAATTTTACACAACTATATTTTCCGGGATAAAGTTTTTGGTGTCGTTGCCGGGAAAGGTAATAGTAAATTAAACAAATTTTGTAAATTATAAAATTTAGATATAATTATAATAAAAAAAATAAAAAAATTAAAAAAATCAAAAATCCAAAATGAAATATATTTTTATTTAAGAGTATTTTGTTTTTCTTTGATTACTATAGTTGTTTATCCAAAATATTGTATCTGAAGGTTTAGTACCTTGCGATTCAAAATTAGAATGTACTATTAGAAAAATTCGAAAACAATAAAAAGAAATTAAAAATTTAAACAAAATAACTTAGATAATCAATAAAGACCTTTAAAAGATTATGTTAATCCGACAGCAAATGAACTTCGCTTCAATATTCAAAATCCTGATGTTGCTGCTAATTCATTTGAGCTTAAACCTACTATTATCTAAATGGTACAAAATAATCAGATTGGAGGAACACCTACTAAAGATCCTAACTTACAGGTTGCTAGTTTTCTTGAAATTTGTGCTACTTTTAAATATGACAGAGTGTCTAATGATGTTGTTCATACTTTTTCCTTTTTCATTGAGTGATAAAGCCAAAGCTTGGTAAAATTCATTTGCACTTATATCTATCAGAAATTACAGAGATCTATCACAAAAATTCTTGGATAAATATTTTCCACTCGAAAAAACTGTTAAGCGTAGAGATAATATTACATCTTTTTGTCAGTTTAAAGGGGGATTGATATATGAAGCCTGGGAAAGATTTAAAGATCTTCTTAGAAAATGTCCACAGCATGCTTTACCAGATTGGTTCGTAATTCAAACATTTGACAATGAATTAGTGGGATCACTTAGATCTATTATAATTGCTGTTGCAAGTGGATCACTAATTTCAAAATCTTTTTATGAAGCATACTCTTTAATCCAAGAAATGGCTACTAGCAAATTTTAATGGCCCTTTGAAGGGGTAAATTCTAAGAGAGTAGTTAGTATTCATGATTCTGATGCAATATCTATTTTAGCATCTCAAATTGCTACTATTTCAAAAAAACATTGATCAAATTGGAGTGAACTATTCTAAAATACCTCCAATATTAGGGGAAAATTCACTAGGGTAGATAATTGATACTCAATCATCTTATGAAACTTTAAACGCTATAAATAATCAAAATAATAATCCCTATTCTAATTATTATAACCCTGGATAGAAAAATTACCCTAATTTCAATTGGAATAATTATAACAATTCGGTGAATCCCTCCAAAAATTTGAACAACCAAGAAAATCCTAATTATCAACCTTATTATCCTCCTAGGATTAAGTCTAACCCTAACCCACAAGTAAAGGAAAAGAAGTTAACAATGGAAGAAGTAATGTTGAACATGGGAAATCAAATACAGAATTAAGGGACTGCTATTAGAAATATTGAAAATCAATTAGGACATATTGCTACTGCACTCAGTAAAAGACCATATAGAATTCTTCCGAGTACTGTGGAAGTTAATCTAAAAGTTCAAAATAAGGAGAAAATTAAAGCTATTCAATTAAGAAGTGAAAAAGAAGTTGAAATAAGGATCCAAAAAGAAACTTAAGTTGATGAAGAGAAAGAAGAAATGGAAGTGACTAAAATGAAAATGAACAAACACAAGGCCCTTTAGAAAAACCATTACCTTCTTTTCCTCAAAGACTGAAGCAGAAGAATAAAGATAAACAATTTACAAAACTTTTAGAAATCCTTAAGAAGTTAACGATAAACATTCCATTTTTAAATCTTTGTAATAAATGTCAAGTTATGTGAAATTTATGAAGGATATACTAAACAACAAAAGGAAGTTTACAGATCATGAGACTATTGCACTCAGTGAAGAGTGTAGTGTTATTACTCCTAAAAAACTTTTTAAAAAATTAAAAGATTTTGGTAATTTTACTATACCTTGTGTTATTAGTGAAAAGTTGTTTGTAAAATCTTTATATGATTTAGGAGCGAGTATCAATCTTATGCCTCTATCGATCTTTAATCATTTAGATTTGGGAGAGATTTCCCCTACTACTGTAACTCTTTAATTTGCTAATCGATCAATAACTTATCCAAAAGGAGTTATAGAAGATGTATTAGAAAAAGTGGATAAATTTATTTTTCCTGTAGACTTTATAGTATTAGATATGGAAGAAGATAAAGAGATTCCTATTATTTTTTGGAGGCCATTTCTTGCAACAGGGAGAGTTGTGATAGATGTGCAAAAAGGAGAATTAATAATGAGACTTAATGATCAAAAAGTAACTTTTAATATAGCAAAATCTATGAAATATCCTGCAATAGAAAAATATAATGAATGTTTCAGGATGGAAGTAACTGATTATCTGAGTAATGGGCAATTTAAGAATGAGTTTGAAGATAAATTAAGGAAAGGAGATTTTTTTTATAACAAGGATGAGGTAAATGAGGAGGATTTATTGAAGACAAATTTAAAACCATAGACTTGTTAGTAAAAATATTATTCCTTCAAGTATTAAACCACATGAACATGAACTGATGATATTACATGCCCATTTAAACTATGTATTTTTAGGAGAGCATCTATAATGCCTATTATTGTATCTTCTGAGTTAACTAAAATTCAACAAAAAAAATTAATAGAGATGTTGAAAAGATATAAAAAGGCTTTTGTATGGACTTTAGCAGATATTAAAGGAATTAGTCCTTTCAATTTGTATGCACAGAACTCTATTAGATGAACAATACAAACCTAAAGCTGATACTCAGAGAAGATGAAACCCAATAATGAAAGAAGTTGTTAAAAAATAAATTTTTAAATGGCTAGATGCTGGAATTATATATCATATTTCAGACAGTGCTTGGGTAAGTCCAATTTACTGTGTTCCGAAAAAAGGAGTGACCGTTGAATAAAATGAGAAAAATGAATTAATTTCGATAAGACAAGTTATTGGTTGGCAAATTTGTATTGACTATAGAAAATTAAATATGGACTCAAGAAAAGGTAACTTTCCATTACCCTTTCTAGACCAGATGTTGGATATATTGGATTTACACCGGTTATGACCAAATTCGAATTACTCCAGAGGATCAATAGAAAACAACATTTATAAGCCCATAAGGAACATTTGCTTTTCGTAGAATGTCTTTTGGACTATACAATGCACCTAAAATATTTCAAAGATGTATGATGTCAATTTTTACAAATTTTATTGAACATGAAATGGAAGTGTTTATGGATGATTTTTCTGTATTTGGAACTTCATTTTGAATTATGTTTAAATAATTTATAAAAAATTCTGTAAGTATGTGAAAGAATCAACCTAGTTCAAAATTGGGAAAAATGTCAATTTATGGTTGCAGGAGGTATTGTACTTGGGCATAAAATTTATGAAAATGGGTAAGTTATTGAAAAATTACTACCTCCTACTAATGATAAAGGGGTAAGAAATTTTCTACGACATGTTGGTTTCTATAGGCGCTACATAAAATATTTTTCAACATTAACTAAGCCATTATGCCAAATTTTAGAAAAAGATATGAAATTTGATTTTAATGAAGAATCCATAAAAACATTTGAATTATTGAAAGAAAAATTAATCCCTGCACATACAATAGTTCCACCTGATTGGGAAAACTCATTTGAAATAATGTGTGATGCTAGTGATTATGCTATTGAGGTTGTTTTAGGATAAAGGCACAACAAAATTTTTAAAGTGATATATTATGCTAGTAAAACTCTAAATGTTGCTCAAATTAATCACACTACTATTGAAAGAGATTTATTAACTATTGTTTATGCCTATCATAAATTTCGAACTTACTTAATTGGAACTAAATGTATAGGGCATACAAATCCTTTTACTATTAAATACTTGATGCAAAAGAAGGATGTTAAACCAAGATTAATTAGATGGAAACTTCTATTGCAAGAGTTTGATTTTACTGTAGTTGATAAAAAGGGAAGTTATAATCAAATAGTTGATCATTTTTCTAGACTAGAAAGAGAAATATTGACTAATTTTGCAAATGAAACTTCAGAAAATTTCCCTGCTGAAAAATAATATACCATTGATGAAATGAATGTACCATGGTATGATGATATAGTAAATTTTATTGTAAGTGATATCTTACCACCTAATATAAAAAATCCACAATTAAACAAATTTATATATGATTCAAAATTCTATTTTTGGGATGACCCATATCTATATAAACAATGTAAATATCTAATTATTAGAAGATGTGTGCCTTATGAGGAAACTCAACAGATAATTTAAAGATGTCATGATATGAATTTGGAGGACATTTTGGAACAAATAGAACTGCATATATGATTTTGCAAGCTGGATTTTATTGGTCTACTCTTTTTAGAGATGTTAATGAATATATTAAAACATGCAATCAATGTCAATGAGTAGGAAATATTTCTAGAAGAAATGAAATGCCTCCAAATTAAACATAGAAGTTGAATATTTTGACTTGTGGGGATTAGATTTTGTGGGACCATTTATGCCTTCATTTGGAAATTTATATATATTACTTGCGATTGATTTTATTTTCAAATGGATTGAAGCTATATTTGTACCCAGATGTGATGCCCGGAGTGTTTCTAAATTCTTAATTAAAAAATATTTTTACAAGATATGGAATGCCGAGAGTAATTATTACTGATGGAAGATCTCATTTTAGGAATAAGAGAATAAAAAAATTAATTAATAAATATGATATTATCCATAGATTCTCTACTGCTTATCATCCTTAAACTAGCAGTCTAGAAGAGATATCAAATCATGAAATTAAATAAATTTTAGAAAAAACTGTATATCTCTATAAATTGGATTGGTCTGCTAGATTAGATAGTGCATTTTGGGCATACAGAACAGCTTATAAGACTCTTATAGGAATGTCCCCATATAGACTAATTTTTGGAAAAACATGCCACTTACCAGTAAAATTTGAGCATAACGCATTTTGGGTTATTAAAGAATTTAATTTTAATCTAAAAGATGCTAGTGAGAAAAGATAATTGCAACTTAATGAACTTGAGGAGATTAGAAATGAAGCATTTGATAATGCAAAAATCTTTAAAGAGAAAATGAAAATATAAAATGATCGGAAGATTGTTAAGAAGAAGTTTAAACCTGGATAAGAAGTTCTATTATATAATATAAGATTGAGATTACTTCCAGGAAAACTAAAATCTAGATGGTTAGGACCATTTAAACTGAATAAATTCTATCATTATGGAACTGTTGTTATTAAAGATCTTAACACTGGAAATACATTTGAATTTAATGGCATCGATTGAAACATTATTATGAAGGGCACATACAAAAATTTAAAGAAATTTTAATGTTTAGTCAACCCAAATAAATAAATGGTACGTCGGGCTGATCACGTTAAACCAAGCTCTTCATGGGAGGCAACCCATATATATAAAAATATATATCTATGTTTTACTATTTTATTTGATATGTGTTTTATATATTAGTAGACAATAATTCTATACAATTTTATATATTATAAATTAAGACAAATATTGGTCTTGAAGCAAAATTTAAAATCAAATTAAACAAAAAAAAATGAAAAGACGTGATTTTGGCCTCTGACTCCAACGGTGCCCCACTAAACTGACCATGGCGCTGACAGCGCTGACGGTGCCAATAGCAATTTGCACGGTTCAGGATGAATTTTGAGGACTTTGGCAGGATTTAGCTCCGTAGTAACTGCCGGGAGGTGTTTTTAAAGACCTAAAAACTGCCTTGGACGACTAGAAACTTCTTATTTTCAAATTCCATGGCTTCCAATTCCAGAACTACTTCCAGGTATGGAGTTCTTAATAAAAGAAAGTTTATCAGTTTTCATGCGCAGAGATTATACGACAAAGTTATTACGAAGAAGAGACTGATCAAGGAGAGAGGCTTTGTCAATCATGGATTGATTAATCCAAGTTCTCTAATTGATAAAATCATTGTACAAAGATGATGGGAAGTTTTGTGCTACACTACCGCAGCAATTGTTGTACCAGTGTTGAAGTAATTCTTTGTCAACTTACATGGAATTACCCAAGGAGTTGCCTTTGTATGAGGTAAGGATATAGCATTTACTCCAGCGCAAATTAATGAGTTGTATATGATAGAAAACATTCCAATATATTATTATACAAATTTTATCACTACCAGAGATTTGATGCAAAATGTCTATAATTTTTTGATGGATAAAAATAATATTTGGGAAATGCAAGATGAGGGATATGTTAGTTTCTCTGCTTCATCACTTAATCCAATGTCGAAGCAGTGACATTTCTTCATTTCTGTAAAATTACTCCCTACGATGAAGATTAGTAGAGTCACCAAAGAAAGTGCTATTTTAAATTATTTCATTCAAATGGAAAAACCCATTGATGTAGGATCTATCATTTTTAAATTTGTTATGGGTATTATTATGAATGTGCCAATTTATGGACTTAGGCATCCTTCCACAATTTGTCTACTTTGCAGTCAATCTCAATTTCCATATTAAAATTGGAAAAAAGTTTTATTACCTTGGGAGCCCATGATTCATATATATGATAATTATGATAGAAATGGGAATGAAGTATTAAATGCTAATTTGGATCATTCATCACATACTTCAACTCCTTTGATTCCACAAACAGTTGGACGTTCACTTGCTTTGGAAAAGAAATTGAAGAAAATGAAAGAGAACTTCAGAGTATTACGAATACCATACGAGATCTTAAGTAACTTTTCGATCACTTAGATTGGAGGATGAAGTAGAATTTTGATCATACTGGAACATTTGATGTAGGATTAGTGCGGATGTTTAAGGATAAAGGATGGATCGAAGAAAATTTGACTGATCAATTCTCGTACCGACCCTTCTATAATATATACGTTCATTACCAACCTATGTAAGATATTAAAGGATGAGAAAGCACTGAAGATGAGGCATAACGATTGAAGAATTTGGGCTCTCTACTAGTTTAAAATATTTATGTATTTAACGTGATTATGTGGATTTGATTTAGTTTGATTTTCTTTAGAATTATGATTTTTTGATTGTGTGTAAAGATTTTGTGTCAGAATTTAGTGTTGTGGCTTACGATGCTGATTTATAATTTAGTTTGTTATATGAGTGTAAAAGTGTGATTAGAAAAATATATTTGTAAAAAGTGTTTTTTCATATATAAAAGTTAGTTTATTATTTTTTGTGAAAATGAATTTTTGTGAAAATGTTTATTTGTGAATCATTGTTAGATAAAAATTTATGTTTAAAAAATACTAAAAAGACTTTGGAGAAAATTAAATGAAAATTGAAAATTGAAAAAATTAAAAAATGGAATTTTTAGGCGTTCAGCCCCGTTGGCGCTTGAATGGGCGACAACGACGCCCTCGACTCGAGAACAGCCTAAACCCCTTAAAATTCACAATCTACACAGTAAAACACCATTTTAACCCTTTGAGTCACCTTCAACCTCCGTTTTTGGCACATAGTGCTCGAATTTGCTCGAATTTGGGGCGATTTCAAGGCAAAGGAACTTTGGATTTCATCTTCTCTAGGTAAGAGCTACATTTTAAACTAATGATTTTAGAGTTTCACCAAGGATATATCTCACATTGCCGAGATCCAAAAATTTTGGAGTTTTATGAGAGATTTTGTGAAAATCCTTTAGTGAAGAACTCTTACTTAGTAGATTTAAGTTTAAAGTGTTTTACATTGTGATTTTCAAAATTTTGGTAATTTATTTGTATTTTTATCAAATTTTCTTAGATTTACCATAGCCCCAAGAATGAGTAAAGGAAAAAAAGAAAAGTAGATTATGATGAACAAATATTTGTTAGCTTCAGAGCTAGTGCTGAATTCAATAGTCGACTTGAACATAAAAAAGTAATTCAGGATTGTGGTTTTAAAAATCTGGGAGGAAAAGTCCAGTGATTAATCAATGCTCAATAGTGTGAAAATTTCTGTTATTTTACAGTTGAGACTATTATTGGTGTCGTGATGGAGTTCTACACTAATTTTCCAGAGTCTTCTGATGATTTTGTTTTTGTTCATAGGAAAACGGTGGAGTTTTCTCCAAGAAAAATTAATGAGTTTTATCAGTTCGGAGATTTTTACAGTGACCAGTATAAATTGTTTTCTCCTACAATTGAGGCCTTGGATGAAGTTATTTGTTTTTTGACTGATGGAAGAGGGATCTGGAAAGTCAAGAATGGTGTTAACATAAACTTTCCTCTTTCTATGCTTAATGTAGTATCTAAGGCCTGACACTATTTTATTTCTGGAAGACTGATACTAACAAATCATCATAGTAAGGTGACCAAGGATAGAGCCATCCTGAATTTCTGTATTCAAAAGATTCAGGCTCTATTATTTTTAGAAATACTCAATCTATTGCTTTAGGAGAGACCACTGGTGGTTTGGCACAACCTGCACTTATTTTCACACTCTGTGAACAGGCAAGAGTTGATTTTAGAATAGAGGAGGTGAGGATTGAGCCTCTAAAACCTATTGGGCTTGCTAACATAAAGACTTATGAATCTCATATTGATTGGAGATCCGGAAGTAGAACCAGGGATATTCCTTCCACTTCTAGGACCCCTACTTCTAGTGACCCTAATCGTCAAGAATTGATGGAGCAGATGATGATCCAGTAGGGAGATATCTTGAGAATGGATCATAGAATGCAAAACATGGATGCTAAAAATGCTCATACTAATGATTTGATACTGTAAACATTCGAATATGATGTTGCTTTTAATGATGCGATGGTGTGATACATGAAGGGTGATCGTTCAGTTCAGTTTCCTACTCACCCTATTTTTACTCCATATCAGCGGTAGTATTTGGATGTAGATGAAGAAGATGATGATGATTGGTGTTCTTTCCTTTAGTTTATGTTTGATTTTACTTTGTTATTTTGTTGTTTGTTTTTATTATGTTGTTGAGACTATTTGTTGTTAGATTGTGAGACTCTGTTTTGTTGTGTTGTGAAGTATAGATTGTAAAATTATTTTTTATTTGAAACTCAATTTAGTTTTGTTGTCAGTTTTAGTATTTTGTTAAATGTATTGTAATTAACTCTTTCTCAGTAGATTTTATATGTATTATGTGCAATTTAATATTTTAAGTCTTGTAGTTTTTCATATTAGCACCTGCAATAATTTAGAGTTAAGTTTCAAAAATCAAAATCTTCAACAGGTAAGTCTTTTCTTTATGTATTTAATGTTTTCTTTCATCCTTTTTTTTAGTTCTTTTTGCTAAATCTTTTAATAATTTAAGTTTGGGGGGAAAGAAAAAAATTCCTTTTTAAAAGAAAGAAACTTAATTTTATCTGTATTTTCAAAAATTTTAAATTTAACATGACATTTGATATTAAAGGTTAACTTTAAATAACTATATTTATGTTTCTAAATATATAGTAAGCTTAAGTAAAAATTTTCAATAATTAAGGTTAATTTTAGAGATTAAGATATTTGGTATAAGAGGAATAAGACTATGTTTTTTATTTTTAATATTGAAATTTATATTTTTGAAGTATTAAATATCTTAGGGATTCATGTAAAAAGAAAACAATTAAACTTTATAAAATCTTTAAGCTAATATAAATATGTTAAGTGAAGAATTGTGAAAAGTTTTTCAGTTTAAGAGGATGATAGTGAAGTTCAAAATCATTAAAGGCTATCTAGGTATAGTAATCCCCACAAAGAAAAAGAAAAGAAAAGAAAAGGAGTTGAAAATGATCCTGAAAAGAAAAAAAAAAAGAAAGAGAAGAAGAGATGTGAGGAGAAGCTTGAGGAGATGACTAATTAAAAATTGGCTTCACTTGAATCAACTTAAGGAAGAAGACTTGACTACATTTTCTAAACTTTTATTTGAGTTTTAGATTATTTACTAATAAATTTTTATGAAATTCTTTTTCATATGGATATTCTAAGTGACTTTAATATGATAATTTGCAATTTTTTTCTTGAAAAGAATAGAGAATCAGAAATCTTGAACTTGATTGCTAAATATTCTTATACCTTTAATATTAACTTGAGTTGTTTTGAATTTTTTTTATCTTATGTTATTAATTTTAGTAGACTAAATATTGAAATCTAGAAGTTAAATTCATTACCATAAGTGATTTTGATACACCAAAAATATATGCATTTTTAGACCCATATTTTATACTCATTTTTGGTGAATTTTAATGGAAGGTATTTTGATGTTTTCTTGTAGGTTATTGATTTTTAGGACTTAAAGCAAAAAAAGGTATTTTGATGTTTTCTTGCAGGTTATTGATTTTTAGGGCTTAAAGCAAAAAGGAAGCAATATGTTTTCTTGTAGGTTGTTGATTTAAATACTTGAAGCGAAAAGGAAGCAAAAAGGATGGAATTTGGAGTCAAAATGACGTTTTTGAAGAAATACTCAGCGCCGAGGGCGCATACTTACAGAACAGATGATGGATTGTACTCAGCAATGATGGCACTAGAAGAAGTGTTGATGGCACCATTTGATAGAGAGCTGTGAATTAATTTATGAACCACTGGCACTGATGTTGCCAATGTTAGAAGATTCGACGAATTTGAACGCTTTTTGAAGTGTTTTTGGATACACCCATTTGAGAACCAACTCTAGGCTCTACTTGGAACCGAAGTTGATCAGAAAATGAGCTCCTCCTCATTCCTACTTGCTCTTTTTTGCCACACCTTGCTTCCATACAATTTTTCCATCTTCATTCCACCACCATTCAGAAGTCTATTAGTTATTTTTCTTTAAGAAATTATTTGGTGAGATTAAGTGTGAATTATTCTCTGAGAGTGTTGGAGAAGGAGAAAAGTTAGGGATTTCTTCTTCCTACATTTCGTAGGAGAGGCTACAAAGAATTTTCTTTGAGAAAGAGTTTCAGATAAGTGTTGTTTGTTTATTAGTGTTGTATGAACTTTCGGGATTTGCTTTGAGAAAGAGTTTCAGATAAGTTTTATTTGTTTATTAGTGTTGTATGAACTTTCTTTTATATATGAAATTTGTGCTTTGTTGTATCCTTCTCATGAACTCTGAGTAGTTTTGTTTATCATTCTCCCCACTCTGAGATATGGTGAAATGAAGAGATAATATGGATGTGCCAATATTAAAATATAAAATAAACTTTATCTTTCTCCCTACTCTAAGATATGGTGAAATGAAGAGATAATATGGATGTGCCAATATTAAAATATAAAATAAATTGTGACTATGAGATATGATGAAATGAAGAGATAAAATGAATGTGCCATAATTAAAATATAAAATAAATTGTGATGATTTTGAAGTGAAGAGATAATATGGATGTGCCAATATTAAAATATAAAATAAATTGTGATGATTTTTCAACGAGCTTAATTTACTTTTTGATTTGGCCAATTGAATTGTTAAAATGTGTTGTGAAATATATGATCCAGGAAATGGAGTATGAGTTCCACAACAGAGTGAGGATCACATTTGATTCCATGAAGGAGTATTTCATTTATGGAATTAAGTGCAAATAAAAAAGGAAATATACATTATTGGGTGTAGAATTAGACATTTTAGGGTGACAGACTAAAATCCACAATTCAGTCTTAGTGTTCAAAAACTAAAGTGAGAGTTAGCCTTCTGGTGAAGGGAAGTGGGAGCTCTAGAGTGAGAGCCAATATCCTCCTAGCCTAGCCACGGATTTAGGGACTAAACTTAGGATTAACCAAAATTTTCTATAACAGTATCATGGTAGAGAATAAAAGCTGCTCCTAGTTGGCACAATACATATTAAAATCATTTATCTCATCTCATTTTACCAAAGTCTCATTGTAGTGAGAAAGATGATTTCTCACATAAGAAATCTTCATCATATAAATATAGTTTCATAGTTTAGTAGTTATTGTTTAATCTTTGCATTTCAGTTTTACTAATAGTTAAATAATTTAGTTTTGATAATATCTCATCATTCGAAATTAGTGATAGTAATTTTTTCTGTGAATTTCCTTGTAAATTGGTCATTTCAAATTTCAACCCCCCCCATTGGATCGATATTCGGGGCTTAAATAAAAAGTCCTTTATAACTTGATAATGATACGTATACATGTGTAGAATCCCAACATTAATTGCTTAAATTTCTTAATTATAAATATTGTATCATTCTTTTGTCACTGTTACATAGTGGATTCAAACTTATCTAAATTTTACACAACAATATTTTTTGGGATCAGCAGTACCTTAGACTTACGGAGTTTGTGATTCACACTGATCATTAGTCCCTGAAGCATTGAATGTTCAAATAAGCTAAATAAAAGGCATGCTTGTTGGGTGTAGTTCATTGAGACATTTCCTTATGTCATTCGATACAAGCAAGGTAAGGAAAATGTGGTTGCTGAGGCTCTTTCTCAATGCATTACTATCTACTTTTGATGTAAAGTTACTTGGTTTTGAAAATATTAAAGATTTATACCTTGATGATGTTGATTTTTGTAATGAATATCTATCTTATGATAAAACTACTTGCGGTAAATTCCTTAAACATGATGGGTTTCTATTTCAAGAAAATAAGTTATGTGTGCCTAAAAGTTCTCTTCTAGAATTGCTTGTACAGGAATCTCATCTTGGGGGATTAATGGGAACTTTTGGAGTTGCAAAAACTTTAGATGTTTTGTAGGAACATTTCTATTAGCCACACATGAGGTGGGATGTTGAGAGGATTTTTGGTAGGCGTGTCACATGTCAACAAGCTAAATCACGAGTGCAACCCCAGAATTTGTATACTTCTTCACGAATAACTAATGCACCTTGGATTTATATTTCTATGGATGTTGTGCTAGGTTTGCATAGGACTAAATGTGGTAGAGATTCAATTTTTATGGTGTTCGATTAATTTTCCAAAATGTCAATCAATTTTCCAAAACGGTACATTTTATTCCCTGTCACAAAACTGATGATGCTTCTAATATTGCAGATTTGTTCTATAAGGAGATTATAAGATTACATGCTATGCTTAGAATAATTTTTTCTGATAGAGATCCTAAGTTCTTGAGTTACTTTTAGAAGACCATGTGGTGTAAGTTTGGAGCCAAATTTTATTTTCTACTAATTGTTACCCACAAACTGATGGTCAAACTGAAGTAGTAATAGGACTTTATCTAATTTGTTAAGGGCAATAATAAAGAAAAATATCAAAACATGGGAAGATTTCTTACCACATGTTGAGTTTGCTTATAATATGGTTGTTCATTCTGCTACTAAATTTTCACCTTTAAAGTTGTTTATGATTTTAATCCTTTAACAAAATTTGATTTACTTCCATTACCTGTTTCTGAGCATGTTAATTTGGATGGTAAGAAAAAGGCTGAGTTTGTAGAGTAGATGCATGAGATGGCATGACTGAATATTGAATAAAGAAAAAGGCATATGAAAAACATGCCAACAAGGGGCGATAAAAAATGATCTTTGAACCTGGAGATTGGGCCTGGTTACACATGAGAAAGGAAAGATTTCCAAAACAAATAAATTCCAAACTAGTTCCAAAAGGAGACGATCCTTTCCAAGTACTTGAGTGTATCAATGACAATTCCTACAAGCTGGATCTACCAGGTAAGTATAATGTGAGTGCCACTTTCAATGTTACAAATTTAAGTCCTTTTGATGCAGGCACTGATTTGAGGACAAATCCTTTTCAAGAGAAGAGGAACGATGGAAATGGTAGCATGGATGGCAATGACACGACTTTAAGAGATCATTTAATTCAAGTTTCATGTGAGCCAATTACTAGATGTCGTGCAAAGTGGGTGAAAGAAGCTCTGAATGGATTAGTCCAAGAGGCTTGGATTCAAGCCAATTCATGGAGATTTAAGGAGAAAGAGCCACAAATATTTTTCAAATTATTCCAAGCCCAAGGATAAAGGAGTTATATTATTATGGTTGGATATTTTGTATTTTTATTGCGGTTTAATAAGGGCTTGCATGCCAACTTGATGTAGTTTTTCAATTGTTTTAGAAGATATTTTATCTTATCCTTTGCTTGCATGTAAGTTTTAGCCTATATATAGGCCTTCAAATGAGAAAGGGACTTTTGATTATTGCCAAAAAAAACTTGCATTTGGGTTGTCTCCCATGATTTCCTTAAAATTCTAATGAAACTCTAGGCCATCGCCTAAGGAGTTCTTTCTCAACTTATCAAGTGGATTTCCACTCTGTTTGTGGCATCTTCCATTGTACCAAGGTTATTTCCTCACGTCAAGCATAGGGTTGCGGTCATATACCAATGTTCTTATTTGCATTGAGAACTGGGTCAAGGGTTACCTCCATCCATCCATTTTACCGCCAGGTTCTACCCATAATTCGGTTTGTTCCAGCCTTAGGACGGTTTTAATATTTGGATTCTTGCATATCATAAGAATTTCCATCAATTCTTTTTGATTTTGGCATAACACATCTGGTTTTCTACTAAGAACATCCCCACGGTCCTGTCTTGCATATGCACATCAAGGGGTGCTACGCAAGTAAGCATATTGTTCCAAGTAATATGGGATTTTTCATAAAAACCATAGTATCCATCCCACGAGGAAAGCAGTAACTCTTAAAATAAACTTGAAGAATTTCTATTTAAATTGCAAATTAAACAGATAAGAGGTCTATAATGATATTCTTACTAAAAATTACTACTAAAGCATTAAAATGAAAGTAACAACTAAATGTAACAGCTTAATAAAATATAACAGTGACTTTCGATATTATGGAAAACCTTTTCCCTTGCAAATAGATTTTAACCTATGTAGGATTCAAGTGACTTTAAAAAAAAATTTGATGTATTCTGACAAATAGATGCATGCCTTATTGCTTACCCCCTCTCGATGCTAACAAAAAAATATTGTCTAACTTAAGGCCGATTCCTTAAATTCTCAATTCCGCATCAGAATTATCTAGCGTCTCACTTCTAGATGCCCTTAAGCCTATGTCACTATAATGGCCGAATCTTAGCATCATGGTACTAAACCTTAAGCCAAATTGATAAAAATCTAGCCTGTCACTTTAGAACTAAATGAATCTATGCCCATCAAAACTTATCTCCCTATTTATTTGCACTTCCTCTTAGGTGATTACAATGGATCTGCCCAAAATGAAGTGTGGTATCCATTAGTTGGGTAAAAATCATAGCCCTTCCAGGTCATTATGTTTCTCAACAAATTTTAACCTCACAATTGGCCAGTTTGTAAAGCAAACGAAGATTCAATGAAAATACAATCACAAATTTTAAGAGTATAAGGAAGTCTTTAAATCATTCTAATCCTACAAGGTTAATTCCCATATGCAAAGAGAAAGAAAGGGAACTAATCAGAATTCATGGAAATTAAAAAAAATAAAACATTTGCATTAAAATCCAAGTCTTACTATAAAAACTTAAACACAAATAAAAACTTCCTTATATCTTCTCCCCAAGTAAACTTCTAGAGTTTCCTTCAGGTGATCTCCAAACTCTTACACACTAAACACACTCACACTTACACATAAACACAAAATAAGAAAACTTTAATTCACTATTTCCACCCAATTGAAGTTTTGATGCTCCAAAATGTCTCTAAATTTTGCAAAATCCTTCTCATTTAATGAAAAATATAAAATAGCCAAGGTTTACTTCTAACACCCCTCAAAAATTAAACCAAATTCGATGGATCTTCTAGAAATATAGTTTCTAGCACTATAACGCTAATGAGGGGAATTGTACTGCCCATTTAGCTGGAGTCTGACACTATTAGCACCAGGGGTGGCACATAGCGCCAGCTATATTTGCCCATTTTTGCACTTTTTTTCCCTCATTTTCTCTAAATGTCCATTCCAAGTACCTGAAATCAAAAACATATAAAATACATTCTCTTAAAGTGCAATATCATCAAAAATGAACATAAAATGCTTATAAAATATTCACTGATTCAATTCTCCCAAAATTAAATGTTTCTTGTCCTCAAGTAACTCCTTATACTATAAAAAATTTTATAACTTGTGGTTGCAAATTTAACTTAAAGTAATCTATAATTTTCACTTTATAAAAGCTATAGTGAAACTTTTAGAAAAAAATTAAATAACTCACGTAAAGACTAAATACAAGAATGTTTAGCAATCAAGTTTAAAAGTTTTGAATTTCTATTTATTTTAAAAATAACTGCAATGTATCATTCTTAAGATACTTATAATAATTACCAAAAAATAAATTTTATGAGAACTTTATTAGTAAAGGTGCTAATACTTCTATGTCTAAGTTAGAAATGTAATTAAGTTTCTATCCATAAGATGATTCAAGTTAAGCTAATTTTCAATTAGGCATCTCCTCAAGCTTCTCCTCACATATTTTCTCTTTTAGTTTTTGTTTTTCTTTTTCTTTTCTTTTAGGATCATTTTTAATCCTTTCTTTTTTTCTTCTCTCTTTTTTTTTAATATGTCATGTGAGAATTACTATATCTGGATAGCTTTTAATGGTTTTGAACTCCACTATCCTCCTCTTAAAGATAAAAACATCTCACATTTCGTTACTTTAACAAATGCATATTAGATTTGAAGAATATTTATAAAGTCTTAATTCCTTCTTTTAAAGTATAAATCTAAGAACCTTAATATTACAAAAAGACAATTTTCTTTAACAAACTCTAAACCCTTCATACTAAATAGCTTAATTCTAAAATTAACTTTCATTGTTAAAAACTTTTACTTAGGTTTTCTAAAACTTTCATAAAATTAAGAAAAATAGTTCTCTAAAGTTAACTCTACATACATAGGTTATGTTAAAAAGAATTTTGAAAAATACAATTCCCTGAGGACAAATAAAATTTAGTTTAAAGAAAATTTTCTTCCTTCCCCAAAATTTAAAATTTTAAACTAATTTAAATCAGGTAAGTTCATGAAGAAATAGAAAAAAATTTTAATTTTGAAATAAGGAAATTAGTGCAGGTAAAAGTACTAGAGACAAGTACTGAGAAGTGATAATCATAAGATTAACATGCATAACAATAAAAACATAAAATAGATACTAATATAGAATTTAAATTGGAGCAAATGATAAACAGCAGAACTAACAGTCTAAGAGAAACAATAAAGTAAAGATACTACATACAAGCATACTCCAACACAAATTCAACTAATCACTAACACAATAAAGTCCAAATAGGCAAACACATCAAAGAAAAGAAAGAAAACAACACACTACACATCAACATCTTAATCATCACCATCTCCCAAATCTATATCCTCATCTGTCTTTGAAGTCTTATATGGTGTGAAAGTGGGGCGAGTAGGAAATTGCACAGAATGATCACCCCTCATGTATCTCATCTTGGCCTTAATATAGGCAAAATCATACTCAGCCTTCCTCAATATAATATCATCACTATGGTACAAGTGAGATTTAATGAATTTTATTAGATTATATAAGGCCATGATATCTCCTTGTTGAATCATCATTTTTTCCATAACAAAATCCAAAGAAATAGTATCAGAAGTAGATGGTCTAGGAGTAGAAGCAGGAGCTAAAGTAGAAGCTTAAGTGGAAGGTATGTTAACTCCAGTCCCAGGTCTAGTCCCAACATGTCTCTCATATTTTTCCAAGTTTGCTTTTCCAATGGGTTTATAATGGAAAAATTTTCTATCAAATCTCATACTTCACATCAGATTCAACACACAATTTAGTAATATAAGCAGGGAAGCCCAAACCTCATGCAGTTCCTCCTTTCAAGGAAATAAGCATGTTTGTGTAGATAAGGGAACCAATGTCAATAGGTTTCTTAATTTGAATATAGTAGTTTAAAGTGCCTCTCTCATGGGTTACCTCACTAAAATGGTTGATAGGCAGTAATCTACCAGATATGAAATATTGTCATGCATGAGAATGAAAATTAAGTTTCAAGAAAGAAAAATTTACCTGTCTCCCATGTCTAATCCTCCACACTCCATTTCCATCAGTTAAAAATCTCATAATCTCATGCAATTCATCATCAATAGGATGGAACTAAAAAAAAGAAGCAGGTTGGAACACTCTGCAGCTTGTATACGTGCTTAATACGAGCATAAGTGATATTCACATATTGTTATCGTACATAAACCAAATCATCAGATTTGTCCGAAAGATTAGCATAGAACTCATAGAAAACTAAAATTATAGTTACGACAATGAAATAACAAAATGTTTCCCACTTTCACTCCACAATCAAGTATTCAATTATTTTGTCAGGACGTAAGAAACTGTGTTCTGCAATCAATTTCTCCAATTGCAGATCAACGTACCTATCCCGTGCCCTTGCACTAGCAAACTTATCAGAATCAAAATTTGTTTTTCCTTGCCACTCTCCATTTTAGGAGCCATGATTAATCTTCAAAAATTTTCATGATAAATTCTAAAAATCATAAACTCAACTTCAAGAGGCTTTTAAAAACACAATTTAAACATAAATAATCATTTCACATTATTTCATAAAGTTTTAAAAATTTTAGCCAAATCCACACTGTGGATGAAATCCATCGTCGAATCAAAAATTTTCAAATCCAAGGTGAAGATCTTATCCAATAATGAAGAAATCCAAAGTTTGGAAGCCAAACTCCAAGCCAATCAAGCCCAAAATGAAACCCTATGGGAGCAAAATGCAAAAAATGGAGGAAGGAGATGAACCAAGATTGAAAATGGTGAAGACTACGGGTCCAGGATCTTAAAATCACTTACGGGTTAGTTCATCATTATAGCACCGGGCAGTGGCACTATAGCACTTTGCATAGCCTAATGAATAGAGCTATAGTGCCCAAGAATGGTGTTATAGCAACATTCATACCCATCCAAATTTTAAAAATTTTTAATATTTGAAAATAAAAAAAAATCTGGGATATAGAAAGGTTATTCCTTAAGTTTTAATGGCAAGTTTTATAATTATTGGGTTTGTCGTCATTCCAGAACATCAAGTTCACAAATTCCAATATGAATACATAAGGCCAATTTTTCACAACAAAACAAAACTTGTTTTCTTTTATCAATTATAAGTTCAATACATACAACAAAACCACATAAACATCAACACAAGTTCATACAACAAAGACAAGAAAAATAACACTAAGTTTTAATACAAATATGCTAGGCACGCCACATGGAATCACATGACACAAAAATAGAAATAACTATATAAAAACATCCTCGAGAAACACTCATGATCATTGGTGACATTCTCCATTTCATTCTCCAAATAATTTTGATCACAGGAATGATAGAAAGTAGCACTAGAAAATTCCATAGAAAATTTATCATCGATCCACATGTTGGTGCTATACATAGTCACTTGACTATCTTTCAAAACAAGCTAAACTATTGAATTACAGTTTCAACAACCAATCCATATGCTCCTATTGGTGGAACAAAATTTCCAAATTTGTATGTGAAAGAGAAATCTCATCTTCAATCTTCTCTAGTTTTTCCATAAGTCACTCAAGACTTAATGCAAGATATCCATTAAAGCAGGTTTGAGCATCCTTATGCAACAACTTCTTATCTTCAAATCTCCCATTGCCATTGTTTTCCATGATCTCTCAATAGTAATGAAATTTTCACTCTCAAGTTTCTTTATAGTACTTATAAATGTCATATAGATACTTCAAATCCCATCCTAGGAAGTTTTATATAGAGGAAGAAGACAGAAAACCAAATTTTTGGTGGTTTAAAGGAGTTATTCGAACTGTAGGACGATTGCGCCAGATCAGGCGCTATAGCACCAAACTAATATATTCAACTCTCAAATTTCCTTCTTCCACAATTCAAATCCTTTAATATAATAATGTTTTGTTCCAAAAATATCATATAAGTCTCACAATCACTATATAGAACTCATCACAACAATAATTCAAATCCATGTCTCACCGATAACTATGGGTTGTCTCCACAAGGCGCTTGATTTAACGTCGTCAGCCTAACATAACCAATGTTTTAATCAAGTTTGATCCAACATTAAAATCACTTAAAATGCAAAACCGTCACCAGTTATGTAAGCTTTTAATCTATTTCCATTTACCTTAATCACTCAATTTTTGGATTTTCAATATCAACAACTCGATATGGATATGCTCTTACTACAAAAATTTTCATAACCACCTGGATTTGAGTTTTCTTGGAAATAATTTCAATCTTGAACTATACAGTAGTACTTCTTGCCCAAGCTCAAAATGATTTTTCAGAATTTTCTGATCATCCCTAAATTTCATTTTCTCCTTATAAATTTTGGCATTCTCACAAACTTCATTTCTCAATTCATCAAGCTCATTTATTTGTAGTAATCGCTTATCTCCAACATCTTTCAAATTATAATTAAACTCTTTAATTTCTTAGTAAGCTTTATGTTCAAACTCAACTTACAAGTAACAAGCTTTTCCATATATGAGCTTATATGGTTTCATTCCTATAGCTCCATAAAACATTATCAAGTCTAGCAGACCAATCACTCATTTTAGGATTTACCAATTTTTCTAACATTCTTTTAATTTTTTGATTGGATAATTCTGCTAAACCACTGATCTGAGGATGATAAGTTGTGGCAATATGTTGTTTAATCCCAAATTTTTTAGTTAATGTTTCAATCATTTTATTCCTTAAGTGACTTCCTACATCTGTAATGATAAATCGTGGCATTCCAACTCTTGTGAAAATATTCATTCCTAAAAATTTTGCAACTCTTAGCATCACAGTGAGGTAAAGCAACTGCTTCAATCCATTTAGAAACATAATCCATAGTTATTAAAATATAAACCTTTATAAAAGATGTAACAAATGGTCCCATGAAATCTAATCCTCAAATATCAAAGATTTCAACTTCAAGAGTAAAAGTTAGGGGCATTTCATCTTATCTAGAAATATTTCCTACTCCCTAACATCAATCATATATTTTTATATAAATATTAACATAAATTAGGTAAAAAAAATCCAGATTGTAAAGTCTTAAATGCAATTTTATCCACTCCAAAATGTCCCTCAAAATCAAATTTATGACATTTTTGAATAATTTCTTGAGTTTATTTTAATGGTACGCAAGTTTGAATAATTAATTCAATACTTTATTTATACAACTAAGGGTTATCTCAAAAGTAAAATTTTAAATCATAAATTGAATGTTTTAATTTTATGGCTATCTAATCCATTCGGTAAAATATTACTAACCAAGTAGCTCACTATTTCAGCATACCACAAAATTTATCATTCATTAATCCCATATAATTTATCATCAGGAAAGTTTTCATTAATTTCATTATTTAAATGTTTTTTATTTTTCTATTCAAGCCTTACTATTTGATCAGCTATTTGATTATCTATACTTTTCTTATCCTTAACTTGAAAATCAAATTCTTGCATTTGAAGGACCCATCTAATTAATCGTGGTTTTGCATCATTCTTCATCAATAAATATTTTATAGCATAATGATCATTTTGCACAATACATTTGGTTCCAATAAGATAAGATCTGAGTTTATCAAAATCAAATGTTATTGCTAATAATTCTTTTTCAGTGGCAGTGTAATTAATTTGTGCCTCATTAAGAGTTTTACTCGCATAGTATATCACTTTGAACATTTTGTCATATCTCTGTCCTAAACAGCCCCTATAGCATAATCACTAGCATCACATAATAATTCAAGAGTTTTTTTTCTAATTAGGTGAAACAATAATAGATGCAGTGATTAATTTCTCTTTTAATAAGTTTAAGGCATAAAAGCATTTATCATTAAAATCAAGTTGGCATCTATTTCTAAAAGTTGACATAAAGGTTTGGAAATTATTTGAAAAATCTTTAATATAATGTATGTAGAAACAAGCATGTCCTAGAATTCTTCTTATTCCCTTTACACTCATAGGAGGTGGAAATTTGGCCATCACTTGAGTTTTTACTGGATCAACTTCCATGCCTTTTTTATAAATTTTATGCCTTAATATTATTCCTCTTGCGGTCTTAAATTGGCATTTTTCCTAGTTGAGAACAAATTTTTTTTCTTCGCACTGTTTTAGAACTCTTGTTAAATGATCTAAACATAAATTGAAAGAAGTCCCAATGACTGAGAAATCATCCATAAAAAATAAATTCCTATTTCAATTAAATCGTACAAAATTGACATCATACATATTTGAAAAATTGCAGGGTATTACATAATCCAAATGACATTCTTCTAAAAGCAAAAGTTCCATAAGGACTAAAAGTTGTTTTCTATTGATCCTCGGGAACAATAGGTATTTTGTGGTATCCAAAATATCCATCAAAAAGTTCCTCAGAATAGCAAAATTAACATTGCCCTGCTAGTCTATCCAACATTTGATCCAAAAAAGGTAATGGAAAATGGCCTTTTCTAGTGGGGACACTTAATTTTCTATAATCAATATAGATTCACGATCCAGTAACTTGCCTTTTCAAAATTAATTTATTCATTTCATTTTCAACCATAATCACATCTCCTTTCTTGAGAACACAGTGAATAGGAAATAACCCAAGAACTATCTGAAATTGGATAAATAATCCCAGCATCCAACCACTTTAAAATTTTTTTCTTAACTACTTTCATTATAAGATTCAATCTCCTTTGATGATCGGCCCTAGGCTTGTGATTATCTTCCATCAGAATTTTGTGCATACAGATTAAAGGAGAGACTTTTTAATATCAGCTAATGTCCATCTAAAGGCCTTATTATGATTTTTTAATATTAGTAATAATATTTTTCCTGTTCTACAGCTAAATCTGAGGATATAATAACTGGTATTATAAATGAGTTCTCCAAATATTCATACTTTAGATAAGTAAGTAAAATTTTCATCTCAAGTTCAGGAGGTTTTTCATTAGATGCAATCAGAGGTATACTATTTTTAGTAGTATCTAAAATTTCATAATTTTTCTAAACATAATTTGAATCCTCAGTAATTACCTCATTTGATTCATCTTCAAAATTACTTTTAGTTTCAGTTTCTTATTCTTTCTCTTCTGAAATGACTTCATCTCTTTGATCCAATATGACTTCACATCTGTTTTGAAAATTATTAACAATCATACCATCAATGATATTTATTTTATAACATTGTTATTAGGATACTTCATTTTTTATCACATTAAATGTAACTTCCTAATCATTCACTCTCATGGTTAATTCCCTTTTTTGCACATCTATCATTATTCATTCAGTAAAAAAGAAATGTCTCCCCAAAATAATAGGAATTTTTTTATCTTCTTCCATATCTAATACAATAAAATCAACAGAGAAGATAAATTTATCCACTTTAACCAACACATTTTCTATAACCCCTTTAGGATAAGTGATAGATTGATTCGCTAATTGTTGGGTTACATTAGTGGGAGACATATCTCCAAAATCTAACCTTTTGAATATAGATAGTGGCATAAATATAATGCTCACTCCCAAATCACATAAAGGTTTTCTACAAAATTTTTAATTGCACAAGTTATCATAAAGCTAACAGGATCTTTGAGTTTTCGAGTAAGCTTTTTCAAAATTATTGCACAACATTCTTCACGAAGTGCAACAGTCTCATAATTTGTTAACTTCCTCTTTTTATTTAAAACTTCATTCATAAATTTGGCATAACATGGCACCTATTCCAAAGCCTCAGCAAAATGGATATTAATTGTAAGTTTCTTGAATATTTCAAAAAATTTTGAAAATTCTTGATCCAATTTTTGCTACTTAAGTCTTTAAGGAAAAGGTGGTGGGGATTTTTCAAAATTAATCTTAATTGGAAAGTTAGGTGTTTCTACTTCCTTAGGAATAATTTCTTCAGGTTTCTCAATTTCTTCAACTTCTCTCTCAACTTCGTTCTCTTCTTGGACTCTAACATTTAATTCATTTCCACTCCTTAGTTGGGCCACTTTAAATTGCTCTGACTCTTTACTTTTATCTTTAGGAATGATCTCTACACTACCAGGAAGTGTTCCCTAGGGCATATCTCTAAGTGCGTTAGCAATTTGTCCCAGTTGATTCTTCATATTTTTAATAGCAACACTTTGAATTTGTAAATGATTACACATCTACAACACCACTTATTTGTTGACCCACTTTTGGTTGAGGTTTAGTTTTTCCTCGTTAGTAGCCTAAGGTCTAGCCATAGGACTCTCCTATTGACTATTCTTAGAAAACTAGAAAAGAAACCCTAACCACTAGAAATTCCAAACTCTTCTCTACTCAAATTGAAGTTCCACATGTTGGTCTTCACCACTAGAAATTCCAAACTCTTCTCTACTCAACTTGAAATTCCACATGTTGGTCTCAACCTCTAAGGTCTAGCCATAGGACTTTCCTGTTGACTATTCCTAGAAAACTAGAAAAGGAACCCTCACCAAGGTCTAGCCATAGGACTTTCTTATTGACTATTCTTAGAAAACTAGACAAGGAACCCTCACCATTCCCAAACTCTTCTCTACTCAACTTGAAGTTCCACATATTGGTCCTAACCTCTACCACTTAGTAGGCAAACTCCTCTCTACTCAACTTGAAGTTCCACATGTTGGTCTCAACCTCTAAATACTTAGTAGGTGGGATCACAATGGGGGAAACTCAAGATGAGTCACCCTTAGGACTGCTGAACCTTAAGGTTGACCCTGGGTGTTGGTCTGAAGCTGAGACACTCACTACACTTATCTGCACCCACAATCACTCACAACCTTGAACTCAAATTTCTAGCCTATGTCCCTTGATCATTTTGGGATACTCATGTAGATGGTCCCCTAAACCTACTAGCCCTAGGGCTATGTTTTAATTAAGACCACTACATAGAGGACCTAAAATGGGGCTTCCATTGGTCCATGGCTTATTGATGGTAGCTAGCACTCAAACTCTACCAAGATACCCAACCTACCCTTTTGCACCTGAGCACCCCAATTACCTAAACACCCTTGAAACCCCAAACCTTGCCAAAATTTCCAAGTTTACCCAAAATACCCAAATTTGATCAAAAATCATTTCAAGCCTTTTGAAAACCTCCAAATTATCCAAAATTACCCAAAATCTCCAAAGATGGCCAAATTACCAAAGTACCCCTACATAGCCAAAAATCCCAAAAATGCCAAAAATTCTCAAAAAATCTCAATAAATCCCAAATATTCCCAATTTCATTTCTCTTAACTACCACATGACCCAATTTGAACAAATTAACCATCTTTAACAAATATCCTCAAATTTGCCTTTAAGGGTCCAAATTCCTCAAATCCAACTCAAATGTCCATAAAATTGATCTCAATTATCCCCAATTTCAATCCTAAACTCAAGTTCACTTTTGATATGACCAATATAAACCAAATCCAAACTCAATTGGTCCATGATTTGAGCCCAATTTTTATTTGAGTCCCCAATTTTGACCATATGACCTAATCTCACCAAATTGAACCCATTGCCTAGTCAATTGGCCCCAATTAATGTTGCAAAATCTTTATAACATTCCTACACATCAAAATGAACCATCAATTGGCCTTGATGAAGCCTCATATCCATTTGATTTTGGCCTAAATCCAAAATTCCCAAATTTAGCCCCAAATTGATAATTCCACAAATTTCACCCAATTGATTGCCTTAACCTCCAAATTGGCATTCAATTCATGTTGAAAACTCAAATTCACCCAATTGATTGCCTTAACCCCCAAATTGGCATCCAATTCATGTAGAAAACTCTTCATAGGGTCCCCATTGACCATTTACAATAATCAATTTAGACTTAGCCCAAGGCGAACCCAAGTTAGGCCCAAGGCTAACCCAAGCCTAGCCCAACATGACCAAATTGACTAAAATTCAAAATTCCCTCAAATTGACCCTTCAATTGAGTTCAAAACCACTTCCATCCTTCACCAAAGTTATTCCTTATGATCATCTACACCAAATGAAACAATTAATTGGGCTAATTAGCATGGTTAGACTAGACCAAACCTAAGACTTGGTCATTTGCACCCACTTGAACCCATGCACTAAATGTGACCTAACCACCCTAAAGTCACCAAATTAACTCCCCAAAAAACTCCAAACAAAATAGTGTTGAAAGCTTCTGGCGACTCAGCTGAGGACAAGCTTTTCTCTCCATACAAATCAGTAAATCTTATCTCCACACATCGGTAATGTGTTTATGCCCCTCTTGGACCAAATTACCCTTCTTCCATTGACATACTTTACCCATTTCTGTCTTGGGAATGTATGGTCAACTCCTTGAACTTCAGGACTAGCTGTTCAACCATCTTTAAATAGAGGGGTTCAGAAAACCATTAAGGACTCTTTAAATTTTTATATGGGGTCGGATCCCTAATTGGTGTGTCGGTGGACTAGTTCCACCTGGGCTTCTGCCACTAATTGGGTCCCGCATTGGGTTCTAAAATTTTTCACATCTCCCTTCCAAATTTGATTTGCTATTTTGCAAATTAAATCAAATCGTTTTGTTCTCCATGCACTTTGAGATTTTGTTACATTAATTAAATTTTAAACAAGATTTAAAATATCCATAATTAAGACCCGCCCGGTCTACAAATCAACCTCTACTTTCAGTGCTTGTACTAAAAATTATGAGTTTTTGGTCATATAGCTAACCCTGAAACTTTCTGTTTTATAGCCTGCTGTAATGACTTACCCAATACTGACCTTTTCCTGCAACTTGCCACCGGACCGTAGCACCCGTAACGTCACTCCCACCATCAAGTTCGGAGCTTGATTTGAAGATCTCGAGGTTATTCTCGGAAAAGCCCCATTCGTGGTAATGAAGATCGCTGCTCCAGAAATGCAAGAACCGCCTACAGAATTCAACCTGAACTGCCTTCAAGACTTCCCTACCTGTAAGAAGGCTAAAGCTAGTGCCGTCGCGACACCCGTCAAACCTGCTATCCCCACTGCTGCTAAGGAGAAAGAAGTGATGATCATTAAAGAGCCGACTGAAGGATTAACTGTCCAGCCACCTCTGTTTGAAATTGGTTCAAGCTCAAGAACTGTACCACTAAGCCGAACTCAAAGGAGGAATCACAATAGAAGAGTTTGGAGGGCTATCAAAGTCCAGGCTCCTAAAAAGACACCCATTGAGGAGCAGCCTCATCAAGTTGAAGAAGTGTTACCAAAAATTTATCCACTCCTACGAGGGAGTAGATTCCATCTTCTTACAGATATCGATGGATATGAGAGTATCCGGAGAATTGCTGCCGCATTACCACCACTTCATGGACATGGTGAGGAGGAAAAGAAGTTCACTCCTATCACTCGAGTTAGCACAGTTTTCAGAAGGCTTGCTACTAAAGAAGGATGTTCGGTTAGCAAGTTACTTAAACGAGTGGAAGATACAATTTCCCCTCGCATGAAAAAAGAAATTTTGAAAGGCATCAAATCCGCCAGATAATCCCCTAAAATAGTTGGAGTGCCACCTACCCGCATCTCCGTTTGGTTTTGATTGGGGAACAGAATTGATACCGCAGTGATTATTACTGATCATACTGCCACCAAAACCACAGATCGTCAACCGGTTAAGTCGAGACTGGGTATGAAGATTTTACACGTCATTCCTGCAATCCCATAAATAAAGACAAAGTGATTACCTTACACTATAGCCAGTCTACACCATGGAGAGCATACCTTCCCTCCACATACCGATGTCTCTACTAAGATATCCCGTCCCGAGACATCATCGTCAAAGAAGAAGAGGGTACGGGTACCCAAGTTCGCTGCACCGATACAGTTCAGTGAGCCTGCAAGACAGAAAGTAAAACCAGTGCCTAAAATATCTGACATCGTCATGACAATAGCCAGCGAGATGGCGGAACAATTGGAGGATATCCACCAAGATCCTCCAGATCTTAAAGCAATCAAGGAATCAATAATTGAGGAGAAAGTTGAAAAACTTAGGATTGAGATTTCTGAGTTAGATCGAGAGCACAGAGTTTCTGTCAATAGTGGCAATGAAGATTTTGATTAGAATGATTACTTGGAGGAGGATTTCATGGATGTCCATGTGATCAAAACCAGAGCTACCACATTTGCGCGTGAGGCTTAACCTCACACCAAAGAGAACGTCGTAGATGAGTTGCGTAGGGTTATCCTCCTAAGGGATGAGCAAGCCAGTCTACTGGAGAAAAGAGTAGAAGAGATGACTGTAGCTACGACTTCCATGGCCACCATTCAAGGGCAATCACAAGCACCAAGATTGGCTCCTCTAGAGATTAATCAGCCAGAAATCATACACATCACAGATGAAAGAAGAAAGGCTACTTTGATAGAAAAAGATGAACAACCAAAGAAAGATTCTCCATCTGGTGCCATGCTAGAAAAAGAAATTCAAGCAAATGGTTCAACAAGTGCGGGATGCCTTAGCCCAATCTAAGGGCGGTGCATCAATTTCGAAGGGTAGACCTTACCCGGAGGAGTTTGATGTCGTGCCTTTCCTTAAGGGTTTTTTGACCCCAAACTGCAAGATATTTGATGGGGCTGGAAATCCCAAACAGCACATAGGACATTTTTGAGCCAGTTGTGGCAACACGATGAATAATGAAGCTCTACTCTGCCAACAGTTCGTCAGCAGCTTATCAGGAATCATTTTCGACTGGTACGCTGACTTGCCCAGCGGGTCAGTTAAAACATTTTCTAAGTTGGAATAATTACATGTGAAAAGATTTTTCTAGGCGCAGCATCATGCGTCTATTAGAGAGCTCATGATGGAGAAGCAAAAGCGCAGTGAAACTTTGGTAGACTATATTTTGAGGTGGAGAAACCTTAGCATGAAACGTGAACCTCAGCTAAAGGAACATCAAGCGATTGAGATTCTACTCAAAAGCATTCATGGGCCAGTAGCTTTCATGCTTAAGGGACTCACCATCAAATCCTTCGAGAAACTACTTAGTAAAGCTAGTAGTCTTCAAGAAGAAATGAAGCACAAGGAGCCACATGAAAAGGCTAAGGTGACCAGAGTGTTTGAAAAGAAATCTGGAGTAGTCGTAGCTGTCGACAAAGGAAAGCATATAATAAAGATATATGCAGAAGAGCATCACCAGTCTTCGTGGCAGTACTCTCAAAAACAGAGCAGTCAATCCAACCAACGGCCGCCTCAGGAGGGATCACCTTGAACAATGGGTAAAGGAATATCCCTGTTAGAGCGACAGAAAGTTGTGTATTCCTTCAAGGATGAAGCCGTACCTAAAATATTCAAAAGTCTGATGATGAAATCAGAATTCAAACTACCTGATCCAAAGAAACCCGAAGAGGTGGATAAGAAGAATGAACAAATTCAAACTGCCTGATCCAAAGAAACCTGAAGAGGTGGATAAGAAGAATGAACCAAATTATTTCTCATACCACCAGTTGCTTGGGCACACTATAGACAAGTGTTTCATCTTTAAGGACTGGCTCGAGAAGAATCTCAAAGAAGAGAATATAACAATCTCGAAGGAGTATTTGAGAGAACCTGAAAAATGTTCCATAAACATGATTTCAGCTGAGCTAATCTCCTCAATTGATCCTTATGTTGGAGTAGATGGATGGAGTACAACTTGGGATGAACTCAGGAGGGTCCTTAATCAAATACAGGATTCATCGAAGGAAGCTTCAACGAATACCAAAGAAGGATGTAATGAAGTATGGAGTAGATCATCCAAGAAGATACTGAACAAGCTACAGTCTATGTCAAAGCAAGCCTCTATTCAAAGTCCGCAACATATCGAGCCCGAGATGAAGATTTTTCCAGGAGATCCGTCATCATCAAGAATAAAGAGCAAGAAAAAGAAAAGCATCACTGCCAGGATTGATAGCACAGGGGGGTAGGATAGGGGCTGCCTCTACTAGATTGGTTGTCTCGGATTTGGGGAAGAAAATCCTCGAACCCCTGACTTTGTATGATTATCTTTTTGTCCCTTAGGGTCTTATGAATATAATGGTTGTGATTCTGGCTACGGTTTAACTATTTTTGGTGATAACGTAAGTGCTTATGATCGATCTAGCTATGATCTCAATTCCCAAAATGATCCTCAAATCATACTCTAATCTGATGAACTCGTTGTCAAGTCCAAAGAAGATGTCAAGAATACCGCTTACGACAGCACCGATAACGAGGAACTAGTTCTCGAGCATCATGGTACACCGCTTTCCATCAACTTAGACCTTTCTGACAAAGAGGTAAAGACACCGGAGGATTCAACAATGATATCTCAAGAAGAAGAAATCACAGATGTTAACTTAAGGAGTGGAAAAATGTTACCACCAAGAACGGCTCCAATAAACAAAGGAAAATATATAATGACTCGAGAAGAGATACCCCCACCTCCGCTAGTGGAAGAACTACATAATCAAGATAAAATCGGAGTATCATACAAAGTAGACTACAACGTGCTAGCTCATCTTAGGAAGTTGCCGCCCCGACTAAGCATCTACGATGCTCTGATCCTGTTAAAGGAGATAAGAGAGTCTTTGTTTACAGCTTTGCTTGACCCAAAAATTTGCTTAGCTCAGTTGGCCAGCACATCCTCAGGCAAAGTTTGCTCGTTGAAAGAATAGCTTGGGGTAACCTTCACAGATGAAGACTTGTTGCTCGGTACCACCGACCAGAACCGTCCGCTCTACATCTCCGTCAACATTGGCAGATTTGTGTTATCAAGAGTTTTAGTGGATCCTAGAGCATCTTTTAACTTGATGAGCCTATGGACATTGGCCTATTTGGATATTGAAGCTCAAGAGCTTATGGCCTCAAAAGGGAGAAAGAGCCCTTAGATCAATTACATTACTTATGAAGGTTGGAGAACTCGTAACAACCATTAAATTTCATATCATCAATGTCGAGACTTCTTTTAAAGCTCTACTGGGTCGTCCATGGATTCATGAGCACAATATGGTTCCATCATCTCTACAGCAGTGCATCAAATATCACAATGATGGTCCTACAACCAGTTTCAGTGCATGAAGTTGGTATCCACGAAGATGCTGCCTACTACGCTCCTCCAAAGAAGATTGTCTCCTCGCGCGAGATTCTGACAAACAAAGATGAAAATTTAGAAGAATCATAAAAAGGAGGCCATACAACTCTGCCTCGAAAACCTTCTACCACTCCCTTAGAATGAGTTCGTGGAGGTTCTTCTAGTTCACGCACCCGAGGTCGAGGCCAGGGACACAGACGAGGAAAGATAAATTTAATTGTTGAACGGACTAGGCCAACCATCAACATTGGTGATGAAGACAACTCTGAAGATGAAATAATGATGACAAGACAGAAAGATCTCTGACAAGATATCTCTAGAAGACACAGAGAAAAATGAATATGAAACAATGTATGATCGGATAAACCACTATGTGAATACTATGACCCTTACTTTACCTCAAAGCAAAAGGTTGAGAGTTTAGAGGTCAAGGAAGTCCGTAGTGTTGGTTTAAAGCCAATTAAATTTTACCATGCTCCTACCTCTACTGAGCTTGAAGAACATGTAAAATTGGATGTTGATTCTAATGAATTAATGGAATTGCCTTTTGGTTACTTCTCGCCTTGTGTTCAAAAATTAATTCAACAGGTACACTTACCAAAACAAATGCCAAAAGATAAATTTCAACTTTTTGAAAACCTATGGAATGGTACCTGGACACTTACCAAAACAAATGCCAAAAGATAAATTTCAACTTTTTGAAAAATTATAGAATGGTAAAAGGAAACTTACCAAAACAAATGCCAAAAGATAAATTTCAACTTTTTGAAAAACTATGGAATGCTACGAAATTTACCAAAACAAATGCCAAAAGATAAATTTCAACTCTTTGAAAAATTATGGAATACTATACATTTACCAAAACAAATGCCAAAAGATAAATTTCAACACTTTGAAAAATTGTGGAATACTATTTACCAAACAAATGCCAAAAGATAAATTTCAACTTTTTTAAAAACTATGGAATGCTAAAAGTTGAACTCTCAATTCGAAAGAAGGTCTTGGATTTGGTACATTTGGACCAGTCGATGATTCTGAATTTTGCATGATTGTTACTAGTGAGTCAGAAGAGGATTGCCTTGATGTAGAGGATAACTCTACTGACCAACCAATAGAAGATGCTCCTCCAGAATTTGAGGAGGAAATTAAATCTACTGTCGATGAATTGAAAGAGATTAACCTCGGAACTGACGAATGTCCTCGACCTATGTTTATAAGTTCTCTACTTGATGACGAAGAATCTGCAGAATTGGTAAATCTATTAACAAAATTCAAAAATTGTTTCGCATGGAGCTATGATGAAATGTCAGGACTGTCAGTACAAGTTGCAGACCATAAACTTGTGGTGGGCAAGAATATAACCCCAGTAAAATAGTGTCGGCACTATTTTTGGTGTGGGGTTTGCCCGTAAGAAGCTGTCGGTCATCGGAATTGAAATCCCGTTGCCCGCTTCGGAAGGACG